>SNQJ01S0206900.1:0-16339 GCA_010110895.2 Picea sitchensis
CATACTTACCACAGGGTGGTAGAATTGATCAATGAACTCCTTGAAACTGAACTTTGTGGAGTTGTGCTTGAGCAAGGAGGTCCATGTTGTCATTGCCCGGGGTCTACCATATCCATCCATCTTCTGCATGGAAAACACGAATTTGTCCGCTTGGAAGAAGATGAACAAGTATGCCAATATGGACGAGTATCTCAACATGCCTTCCGTGGAAAAATTTAAGAACTGTTCATGAATATTGTCCGCCAGAAAAATGTTGAAATCAAACTGGGTGGTGGGATTTTCATCGGTAGAGAAGATGGATAGAAAACCCAGAATGGGTTCATCTACCCACTGATCAGAATAGTATCCTAACAAAGCACAAAGGTATGAGATGATCTGATTTCCTTTAGTCGAGAACATGGAGGAAGGGTAAGGAGGATTTTTGGAGGGGAATTGAGCGGATGGGGGAAGGAAAAGCTCGAATATTTGAGCTCTTTGAGGGAAAGTCATTTTCTGGTATAATTCTGTAAGAATTTCCAGGTTGAAGGGTGATGCAGAGTCGACTCGGGGGATTTTCATCATATGGTCAATAGAATTGGGTGTGATAAGGAAAATAATCTCTCCGGATGAGGAGACGACGACTCTTTGCTCAGGAATGTAGTGAGATTGGCACTTGAGGGCAAACTCTGGAAAATGATGAATTTGAGGGAAGAGGTAAAGGGGTAAATTGGACTCCCAGAGTCCGATTTCATCACTCTGGTCCAAGAAGACTTCCTTGAGCCATGACTGAAGGTCTGCAAAATCAAAATCACACTTTGTATCTGTGATTAATCGGTCTTTGTCGACCAGTGGGATCCTGTCAAGGTCGATAGGAGGCGGGAGGAACAGATTCTCCTCTCCTTCTGCTTGTTTAGACTTTGGCGCCATTACTGCAATAGTACCTACAAGAAAAAGAACGTTAGCGGGGTGGTTGTTGGTGGGGGCAACTGATTGCAATGGAGGAGGAAACGAGGTAAATATCTCTGGTGCGATGAGTGAGTAAATGGTGAAAGTAGGAAGAAAGTGTATTTTTGAGTAAATGGGTGTCTATTGGGCGTAGGAGACATGTCATGTTGGGTAACGGATATGTCATCCAGTAATAAATGGCCAACGGATCACTTAGAGCGTGAGATGGAAGGTGAAAGTGATTGAGGGATACGGACAGGTGACGTGGCAGCTATTGATTGGAGGTAAAGGTCATAGTGAAGGGGATTTCCATGAGTGAATGGGGGGGAAGGACTGAAAGCAGTTATGGGACGTGACTATTTCGGGAAAGGTGGATGGTGACGTCCAGAGGTGACGAAGGTCTGTCATATAGTAGGAGATAATGGGACTCGGGGCCATTGGATCGCTACCACGTATAAAGATGGGCCCGCCAGAGGAAGAATACCATTCCGGACCCCCCCCCTCAGTTAAAAGCATAACAGTCAGGGGGGTATGAAATACATTTTGGGCCGTTGATCTA
This sequence comes from Picea sitchensis, assembly GCA_010110895.2. Classification (NCBI taxonomy): domain Eukaryota; kingdom Viridiplantae; phylum Streptophyta; class Pinopsida; order Pinales; family Pinaceae; genus Picea; species Picea sitchensis. Next base: position 1,484 of record SNQJ01S0206900.1, read on the forward strand.
CGCACCTGCTTCCGAGTCACAGATCTATGCGCTCTGTTTATGACACATTCCAGAACCCCCCCCTCCATTAAAGGCAGAATGGACGGGGGGGTCTGGAATCCAATACTGATCATAGATCTGAGTGCTTGATCTTGAGCCATCCATATGTGCATGGGTCTTATCAGCGATTCCGGACCCCCCCCGCTCCGTTAAAGATAGAATGGTCGGGGGGGTTGGGAAAGACTTGTCCACCGTAGATTTGAGCGCGATCATATGGACCATTGATACATGATCGGAGCATAATTGAGGGCGCGGAAACATACATGTGCCTAGAAAACTTAGGATAAGTGTTTTTTCACGGGTTTTCTTCAAGACTTTCATGTCTACACCACCAAGGGGTTAGTCGAACATCATTTTAGGTATCCAAAACATGGTGCAACATTGATCATCAAACTGGTTCTTATTGAAATGAAGCAACAAAGAAACTAACCTATATTCTAACCTAGCTTCCTATGACAGTTAACCCAGATTAGACTGTTGGGTTAAGAAATTACTCTACCCTGGGGCTATCTGACCAAGATTAGACAGTCTGGCCAGATTTATTCACTAATATAACCTAGACACTTTGGCTAAGATTAAACTGTTTATCCAAACTCATTCACTACCCTATCAACATCAATTTAAAAAGAACTTGACCATGCTTGAAAGGTATGGACCAAGTTACTATTATTGCATGGGGATTTTATCGCAATTCTTTTATGCCCTCTTTTCTTTTCTTTTTCTTTTTCCTTTTCTTTCTTTCTCTTTTTTCTTTTCTTTCTTTTCTTTTTTTCTTTTCTTTCTTTTTCTTTTTTCTTTTATTTCTTTTTCTTTTTCTTTTCTTTCTTTTTCAAATTATTTGCAGAATGAAAAATCATTTCTCAACAAAAAACACTAGAGACAGATAACATCCCAGTCACCAGTTGATCCTATAACTTATAGGATGATAACAACGACTCCACCTGGGGATGGTACTTTCCATGTGAAGTGCCAATAATCCTGGTCCTGGTCATTCTGAGAATTTCTGCCTAGTAGCCTTCGTTGGTTTTATTCTCAAAAATTGGAAGAACAGTGGTCATCGGATTAGGGCCTTCTCTTCGGGCTTCAACCAACTGACTAATGTTCTTCGCTCAGAAAATGCAGGCGAAAAAATAAAAATGGTATGTACAATGGTGAGTAGACAACTCGAGTCTCTACTGAGGTGGCACATAATGTTTCAGCATTCTGCCATTTGCAGGTCCTCCTGGTAGATCTGTCCCATCAATGTTTTTTAGAAAGAAAGCGTTGTTCCCCCTGAATGCTTGAATCATGTATGGTCCTCTCCACATACTGTCAAATTTTCCATGCTTTCCCTTGTCTTCATTTCTAGCGTCCCATCTCAGCACCAAATCTACGAGCTCAAAATCATCTTCCTTGGTTCTTTTGTCAAAAATCTTCTTGATGCTTTCTTGGATTACCTGAGTCTTGTTGAAAACGTCTTCCCTTGACTGTTGCAACTGGATCATCTGGTTGATCCTTCTCTGTGAGTCATTTGTCTCGGCTTGTACCTCTTGAACCAACTTCATGACAGGGACTTCTAAGGAAGTGGGGAAAAATGCTTCAGTTCCATAGACCAGCTGGTATGGTGACATACCAATTGACCTCTTGGTGGTCAGTCTGTCAGCCCACAAGGAAAACACCAACTTGTTATGCCACGATTTCTTATTTTCCTGCAACGTCTTCTTGATGATGTTTACCAAGGTTTGGTTTGAAGATTCCGCCAGCCCATTCCCCCGAGGGTAGTAAGCTGTGGAATGTCCCAAACCAATGTGATACTGGTTACAAAAATCTATGAGTTTCTTCGACCGAAAAGCAGTTGCATTATCAGTTATAATATTTCTAGGACATCCAAAGCGAGACAAGATATTATTTTCAAGGAATTTGATAATAACAGAGTCAGTGTCTTGCCTACTTGGTACTGCTTCAATCCATTTGGTAAAATAATCGGTGGCAGTGAGAATCCACCTGTGATGGCCTGAAGAAGGGGGGTGTATTTATTTAATGAAGTCCAAACCCCATTGCTGGAAAGGGGCTTCAACTGAGATCGGTTTCAGGGGGAGAGGAAGGAGTTTCCTTTTTCCTTCAAACAACTGACATTGATGACATGCAGTCACTTTATGATGTACATCAGCGAACAGGGTGGGCCAATAGAAACCAGCCCTGAGGATTTTGTTGGCTGTGACTTTCCAGTTCAGATGGCCACCACATTCTCCTGCATGAAATTCTTGTAACACTTTTTCAGATTCATCTTTCAATAAACAATTTAATAGAATACCTCTAGGATCTTTCCAATACAGATTGCCTTCTAGAATATAGAATTTTAAGGATTTCAACTTCAAAAATCTAGCTTTAGTCTTAGTCAAACCAGGGGGAGCTTGTAAATTTTGCAAAACGAATATAAGGTCTGTGTACCATGGAGAGTTGAGAAATACCTCTCTCATGCTTGGAGTCGCCATTTCGGCCTGTTCATCTGCTGCAACTAAAAAATTAATGTCAAGAGCATGGGAATTAGATTCAGCCATTAATTTAGCAAGGCCTTGACCTTTGATTAGTTTCGTAGGCTTAATCTCTATGTCATATTCTAAAATGACAGCAATCCATTTTCCCCTTCTTCCATTCGGATTGTCCTGGGTCAAAATGTCTTTTACTACCGCATTCAGAACATATGCAATGGTATGGGAATGGAGAATGTAGACCCTAAAATCTTTTATAGCTTTTACCAAGGCAAAAGATTGTTTCTCCATTTTCTTGTAATTCAGAGCAACGTCTCTTAACGCTTTTATAAAGAAAGCTATGGGTTGTTCATACCCTTTGTTGTTCTTTTGTAGTAATACTGCTGCTATAGTATGTTCGGAAGCGAAAGAGAAAAGATAGAAATCCTTAGTAAAATCGGGACTGATCAAGACAGGGGCCTCTGTGAGTGCTCGTTTGACTTGTTCGAAAGACTGTCTGGACTCAGAGTCCCATTTTACTTTCACATCCTTTTTTAGCATATTTGTAATGTTTCTAAGGATTTCTTCCAGATTGGGAATGAATCTTCGTAGAAAGTTTATTCTCCCGATAAAAGACTGTAATTCTTTGATGTTTCTTGGGTGTTCTAATTTTTGTATGGCCTCGGTTCTGCTAGGGTCTATTTTGATTCCGTCCTTGGATATGATGTGTCCTAGAAGTTTGCCTTCCTCTAGTCCGAAAAGCCTCTTCTTAGGATTTAAAGAAATCACAAACCTTCTACATTTCTCGAAGACTCGTCTGAGGTGTCGCAGGTGTTCGTCATTAGATCAGGAAAACACAGTTACATCATCCAAATAGACGACAATAAACTTACCTGATTCTTCCACAAAGGCGATATCCATCGCTCTCTAGAAAGTGGCTCTAGCGTTCATCAAACCAAAAGGCATTTTCACATACATGAAAGTGCCCCATGGTGTGGTGAAAGCGGTTTTTTCTTGGTCATCCGGGTGAACTAGGACCTGATTATAACCCGAGAACCCGTCCAGTAAAGAGATTCGACTGGATCTGACCACCCTTTGTAGGAGATGGTCCATTTTGGGCAAGGGATAATTGTCCTTTAGGGAGACCTTATTTAGATTTCGGAAATCTATGCAAAGCTTGATCTCCCTAGATTTCTTACGTGTAGGGACCAAATTAGAGACCCATTTGGAAAAACGCAACGGGACTATGATTTTGGCATCGTACATTTTTTTGATTTCCTTTTCTATCAGAGGGAGTAACTTGGGATTTATCCTCCTGAGTTTCTGTCTGAACGGTTTTTGGTCTTCTTTTATTGGAATCCTGTGCTGTATGATGCTGGTATCATAAGCCTTCAAATCCTCGTAACCCCAGGCAAAGACATCCGAATATTCTTTGAACAACTCAATGTATTTGATTTTTTGCTCAGGGGGTAATGATTTAGACAATTTGACCATCCTGGGTTTCTCTTCGGTCCCTATATTACAGTCCTCTACCTCTTGTCCATTGGATTCAATTTTCGGTTTTTTGGCTACGTCGTTAAAATCAAACAAGTCCTCTAAAGGAACTAGACCCCTAAGCAAAACATTACTTTTCAAATGTAAAATATCGGCATCCATTTCGTCATTGCCTAATTCTCCTGAATCTATGCTATTTACACTATCAATTTCAAAATCAGATCTATTTACATTTTCATTCTCGTTCTCTAAATCTATATTTGTACATTCAAAATCATTTTTACACTGCAAGAAGTCTTCGATTTGATCATCATTACCAAACACTTGCCAGTACCTGATATTGTCGGGAATGGTTGATCTGCATTTTACCTCTACCGTGTATGGGCGAGTCAAGCGGAAAGGAATCTTACATGTGGCTGTTGATGTAGCCAATCCATCTGCCAAAATGTTTTGTCCCTGCGGCATTACCTACAAGTCAACTTCAGTGAAACATCTAAGGGCATCAAGAACATCATTCCTATAATCTCTAAGACGTGGGTGTTTCGTAGCGTACTCACCTTTGATTTTCTTGATTATCAACTCATAATCACCTCTTACCATAATCTGTTTAGCACCAACTCTTTTCAAAAGCTTTAGACCGAGCATCAAGGCTTCATACTCGGAAATATTGTTAGTGCATTGGAAATTTAATTTGTAAGAATGGTTTTCTGAATACCTATTTCTATGATTATGCAGCCAAACTCCTGCTCTGGCTCCTTCTTTGCTTACTACTCCATCAAAATCCATGCTCCAGAAATCTGCCGGTAATTCTTCAGTTATCATATTTTTCATCCTTGCTACCTCAATGATTTCTTGGCCTTCATCCGGACCAGATGTATCTTCTGCCAGCTGGGGGTTTTTCTCTTTCGTGTCACCATCGTTATACAGGATAAAAGAATCCAAGTCAGAATGTGTGGAGTAAAGAGGATTGTTGTGCATTTTTTCTTGGCTACTGACCATGTATTTCATCAAGGTTTCTCTGTATACCCTTCTTTGTTGCCCGAAAACTGGGATAGTGGCATAAGACATATCTAGCTGCAGGGTACCTCTCAACTTATCCCCCCAAGACTAGGATAGCAACATTCCATACTTCGGAGGGATGTCTGCAACTACCACATCCATTACCATGCTCTTTACAGGAATCTGAACCAAGGTGACACATAGGTCCTTGATCAAACCAATACATCTAACTTTACTGGAGTCAAATGAGTGTAAATCCTTGTAAGGTTTGGTGACCTCCAGTCCCAGTTTCTCCATCACTTCTTTAGGCATCAGATTGTGGAAAGCACCTGAATCCAGCATAGCGTTATGCATTATCAGGTCATGTATGTTTAAACTGATGTAAAAAGGAGCGACATCACCATTATCGTTTCGACCATCTACTTCAGGTCCGAACAGAAGTTCAGGTTGATCATATGTAAGGTTGACGGTATCTGAATGATTTTGTGATCCAAAGGTTAAGGCCTTCGTGCCTATGTCAGGTTCAATGGTCAGTTCTTTAATCACCTGTGAACGATAAATGTCTTTGTTCATCAACTCAAAAAGTGAAATGGGAATTTTTACGTTGGCTAATTCCCCCTCAAGGATGAAAGGTGTAGGAGCTCTGCCTTGGCTCATCAATTCTGGTTTTTCCACCATACTCTTTTGGCCAGAAGCATTTGGTGGATTAGTAGGTGGGACCTCGGGCTGTGACGATCTTTTCAGAATAGTAATGTTTTTCTTCGCGGGAACTTCGGCAGTGCTCTTTTCAGGAATCTTCTCGGCAGATGGCTCAGAGACCTTCTTGGTTTCGGTCACCTTCTTCGTTTCAATCGTCGTTTTTGGGGAACTCCCTTCTGTCTTTTTACTCTGTAGATTATACTGTCGGTGTACCTCCAAAATGGAATTTTCGAACACTTGTTGTTCTGCATCTTCAGCTTCTTCACTTACTTTTGTTTGATTGAGAAGAAAAAGTTCTTTCTCTTCTTGGGAAAGGAAAATAGCTTCGTTATCGTGAATGCCCATGAGATTTATGTGAGTATCCTCTAGTTCCTCAATCACTTCCTCCTCTTCATCAACATAATTTTCTTCTAGGAGAGGTCTGATCTGCTGATCCAGACCTCTCTTCTCTCTTTGATCCCTAGGATCTCTCTGTCTGATTTGAGGAGGATTTCTCCTGAAGTTAGGATTCCGAACCTGAGGAGCAGGTGGGTTGTCTCTTGGAGGATTTCTTTCTGACACAGTAAGTCTTTCCATCATCCTTTCCATTTCTCTGGCCAAAGAATCCAATTTGGAATCTGAGGTTGATGTGGAAGGTTCTTCTTTAATTGTGACTCTCCTCTCTGACCTCTGACGTACCCTTTTTGCCAACAAATTGGCCTCCACACTTATTGCGTTTTTCTGCATGTCTTCCAGGGTGGTAGAATTTCTTTCCCTTAGTTGGTATGACATGTCAGCGTCAAAACCATCAGGGAATTTTATCAATGACAAACCATGTGGAGGTTTGATTTCAGTTGGGGTTGCGTTGTACAGGTTATTGAAACAAATGCAGTAATCTTGTACTGTCTCACCTTGATTTCTTCTAATATTTTCGTATTCTGACAATATTTGGAGAGGGTTTTTCTTTACCTCCCATCTGTCTAGAAAACTCCTTTGGAATGCGGTAAGGTCAAGGAAGGAGGAAACACGTAAACCTTTATACCATTTTTTGACGTCACCTGTCAAACTTTGGGTAAACAATCTCATTTAAACGTCAACCTCATCTACTTCATGTAGATCAAAATAATCATTCATTTTGTCAACGTGTTGTTGGGCGTTAAGAGGTCTTGTTGCATCGAACTATGGAAGTCTCGTTTGATAGTCTTGGGGCATGGCATGAAGAGGAGCAGCCAACACCAAGGGAGCATATCTAGCTTCCATGATGGGTGGAGGAGGTGGGATAACAAACTGGATGATCAACGAGGTTGCGGCTGGAGACAAGGACGAGGAGGGACTGGATAGCACCGAGGGAGTGGTTTGCGGTTTAGCAGTGGGAGACATAAATTCAGGGGTTCGGGGTTGCAAAACGGTTGGGTCGAAAATGATTCCAGTCACAAAACTATCAGACCATGTTCTAACTAGGCTTTGTTGGGAAAAGGTGTCAAAGTCAGGGTTTTGAAAGGTAACGGATTCCCCTGGAAAGGAAAGGGACTTATGCAAGGGAGTATGACTCACTGAGCCTTCGGCTATGGTCCTTTTCTTGAGCAACTGTTCCGGGTTATCTGTCACTATCGCAGGTTCTAGGTCTAGATGAGATCGAGTATAAACTTTCTTGGGAGCCAGATTTCTTTTTTATTTTTATATATATATATTTTAGTTTAATGAGTCCGAAAATAATATGTACAAATTTAATCAACCTCTAAACATTACTTTCTTCTCAAATTTGCAATCTTTCAGGAACAGATTTTATTTTAGGGAAAGAAAATGTGAAGTTATAAATTTTATATGTTCTTCCCCAGTGGATTCGCCACTATGTTAGTACTTGGTAAATTTCCTAGAGGTTGACAGCAGAAGAAATCTACTAAGGTAATTTTATCCAACCACTTTTGAAGCTAGGATCTAGCCCTTTCAACTTCAGAGAGGGATCTCTCTATATGATTTAGCTATGGTTCAAATTTTAAATATTAGGCTAGGTAAATAAATAGGTCGGTTTTTGTTGTTATAATGTTTGTCGAGTTGGTTGAGACAGTCTACACATCCATTGGGCTATGGGGTCTGTGTTTTAAATAAAATGTGAAATCCGAACCAGAAATGCAAAGGGAAAACTTTCACAGGGCGAGATAATATAATCACTGGATTCTTTAGTAGCATAAATGATGAATAGAAGAAAATATGAGAAAGATAATTTCAACAAAGAAGCAGTTAAGAATTTCTTTATTGAAAACACCAGAAGATAAAACACTAAAATCTTTCGAGTCAGAAACAGGGTATACGAGATAAATCCTGCAATGATCTTTACTTCTAAAGATTAGTTCCAGAAAAAAATATGATAACAAAGCAAGAATAACATTCAACTTAGAGAGAAAAACATCACCAGTGAATACACACAAGAATCCTGTAAAAGTGCCTCCTTTTTATTAATGGAAGATCTCTTCAAAAATATTATAGTCTGATAGCGTTAGGGTGTGAAGATCAACAACCCCCAATACTTCGAAAGGTGAAGTATTTATAACTCAAATTACAAACAATCCTGTCATTAATGACCAGGACGTGCTAAATCTATTTTTAGCCTAACTAACTTAACAAATCTCCTAAATCTAGGAACTGTTTGATGATGTGGTGTAACTGCACGCTAATTTCAGGGTGGACCACTGATGAAGCCTTTGCACGACCTCATCTGACTGGACTGGGACAACTCATCTGCTACTCGATCAGATCACAGAGTTCCTCCCATCGGAGATGACTGGGCATGTTGACTTTGAGTAGCCTTCGATACACTTCATCCAGTTCTGTGTACTTGGCGAAGGTAGGTTTGGTGAGGAAGATGTATTGAATCTCGTGTTGGATACTGATGTCCCACTGAAGGGCATATAGGAATGCCTTGCCAGTGATGTTGCCTTGAATTCCTGCAAACTTTGAACTTTCCTTAGCCACATCAGCCAATCTCTTCTTGTAATCTGGGAGTGTCATCAATTTATCATTGATTACCTTCAGACCAGGAAGGCCTTTCTTCTGGAGAGCCTCAATCTTACTGAAGAATATTTGTACCCCTAGTTCCATGGCCTGAACCTTTTCTTCCAGCTGAATCATTAATCCTCTCTTGGTCAAAACTCTTTTGACCTCAAGGATGGTCTTTGTTCTGTCTTCAATTTTTAGCTCTTCCAGTTCTTCCCGAGTCTTAGAATTTAAGAACTTGATGATCTCGTTCGCCTGTGTTGGCATCTCTCCCAATTCTATTCTGATCTTCTCGATGTCCTGTTTTCTTCTCTGTACCAATTCATTCTGCTCAAACATTATATGTATCATGGGCCATATCTCGTTCATGGACTTGGTGATGTCTATCCATACGCTTTCTTTAACCTCGGCCAAAGTTTTTCCTGCCACCGTTTGCTTGCAGAGCTGCTGTAACTCCTGTTTGAGTTTATCTGTCACCTTCTTTTCCTTGGAGAGGCTGGTCTGAAAGGAAGATTTGAGTTCCTGAAGGTTCTCAATCTCCTTTTTTAGCCTGCTGATCTCTGTTTCCTGCAGGTTCATATTTTCCATAGACTTAACCAGGTCGGTTGTCTTCTCCAGGGATGTCAATGGAGTTGCGGATGGGACTTCTGTCACTGATGCTGTACTAACTCCCAATATCGGAATGACATTCAATGGAATGAATTCCATTGGCTTTAGTTTCTCTTTCTCTTTTACTATTTTTTCCATCGCATCCTCCATCTCCTTTAGCTATGCATTCTTCTCCATGAGTAGCTTGAGTATTTCATCTTTCTCTCCTTCTTTCTCTTATATCTCCTTCGCCTGCGAATCCTATGTGGGTGGGAGCTTCAGTTGTTTCCTCAAGGAGGCTATGTCAGCATTATTCTTCTTTAACATTTCCTCAGCTACTTTCACGTTCGCAGGATCGTAACCGATCTTGAGGACCAACTCCTCCAAAGTATTAATCCTATTGTCCTTGGCAAAGGATGATATCTTCTCTAACTTGAGTTGTGTTTGAACATTGTTCAGGGATACTTGCAGTTTGGACGTAGTAGTGGAAGCATGCGTCAACGTGTAGAAAACCATTTCCCCTGTCTGCTTGTGCAGATCCATCTGATCGACCGGATGCACGTCCTTCATCTGGAATTCGAAGGTGGCCCTCTTGTAGTCAGTGATCACCTTTGGATCTAGTACCTGTGCCTGGAAGAATTCCATATGCATTATGCCCTTCTCGGTTTCAAATGTCGATAGAAACCTATGTTGTGTAGTCGACGTCTTCTTCCAGAACTGGGCGCAAGTGCTGCTGGTCAGGGTCTGGTTCCTTTTCTTGATCAACTCGTACTTTTCGAAGATACTCAGCTTCGGTCTCACCTTGCCCTATTGGGTGGTCAATGGAGAATCTATATATTTATCTGGAACTGCTGAGTTTATGACCTTATGGAGGCTCGAACCGAAGGGTGGCCTATTAACCTTGATCACTGTTGCAGACGGGGCTTCTTTTTCTTTGGTCGGGCTAGGAACTAGCATAGTCTTAGGCCTCTTAGTATGCAGCTGGAACCCTTTGGACGATACCTCCGTGACAAGCGGAGATAACTCTTGCCTAGGCCTTTTCTCTTTTAGGACCTGTGGCGTGGTTGTTTGTGACACCATGGCCGGGGGATTCTGCTGTTCTACTTCGACCAATGTGTTAGGGTCCCAGGCTATCTGATTTGCGACCTTCTCAATTTTAGGCCTGGACTCATGAACATATGGGATGTTTTTGTTCTTCACCCTCATCTCTGAGATGATCCCACATGGATCGTAATGCCATGGGAAGATCATGAAGAACTTCATTTCCCTCAGCATCCTATCTACTTCTTCCCTAGCGCCACGATTGTTGCAGATGAAGGAGCCAATCTGTCCCTTGATTCTAAGATGCTGCTTTTTCTTCAGTGACAAAAAATGGATATCATCAGAGTTTATTATCTGCCTGATATATTCCAAACCAAAAATTCTGATAGGAAGATACTTGGGCAGCTTATACGGTGCCAACTTGCACCCGTATACTCTAATCTCTGTGTAATCTTGATACAAGTACCAATCCCCCGTCTTTGTGTTATCCGAGAGATGCAGGATCCTTTGAACTTCATCATTTATCCAAGGCTCAAGCCTGTCGCCTAGCATACTTACCACAGGGTGGTAGAATTGATCAATGAACTCCTTGAAACTGAACTCTGTGGAGTTGTGCTTGAGAAAGGAGGTCCATGTTGTCACTGCCTGGGGTCTACCATCTCCATCCATCTTCTGCATGGAAAAAACGAATTTGTCCGCTTGGAAGAAGATGAACAAGTATGCCAATATGGACGAGTATCTGAACATGCCTTCTGTGGCGAAATTTACGAACTGTTCGTGAATATTGTTGGCCAGAAAAGTGCTGAAATCAAACTGGGTGGTGGGATTTTCATCTGTAGAGAAGATGGATAGAAAACCCAGAATGGGTTCATCTACCCACTGATCAGAATAGTATCCTAACAAATCACAAAGGGATGAGATGATCTGGTTTCCTTTAGTCGAGAACATGGAGGAAGGGTAAGGAGGATTTGTGGAGGGGAATTGAGCGGATGGGGGAAGGAAAAGCTCGAATATTTGAGCTCTTTGAGGGAAAGTCATTTTCTGGTATAATTCTGTAAGAATTTCTAGGTTGAAGGGTGATGCAGAGTTGACTCGGGGGATTTGCATCATTTGGTCAATAGACTCAGGTGTGATAAGGAAAATAATCTCTCCGGACGAGGAGACGACGACTCTTTGCTCAGGAATGTAGTGAGCTTGGAACTTGAGGGGAAACTTTGGAAAAGGATGAATTTGAGGGAAGAGGTAAAGGGGTAAATTGGACTCCCAGAGTTCGATTTCATCACTCTGGTCCAGAAAGACTTCCTTGAGCCAGGACTAAAGGTCTGCGAAATCAAAATCGCACTTTGTATCTGTGATTAATCGGTCTTTGTCGACCAATGGGATCCTGTCAAGGTCGAAAGGAGGTGGGAGGAATAGATTCTCCTCTCCTTCTGCTTGTTTGGACTTTGGCACCATTGCTGCAATAGTACCTGCAAGGAAAACAACGCTAGCGGGGTGGCTGTTGGTGGGGACAATTGATTGCAACAGAGGAGGAAACGGGGTAAATCTCTCTGGTGCGATGAGTGAGTAAATGGTGAAAGTAGGAATAAAGGGTATTTTTGAGTAAATGGGTGTCCGTTGGGTGCGGGAGACAGGTCAGCTGGGTAACGGATATGTCATCCAGTAATAAATGGCCAATGGATCACTTAGAGCGTGAGATGGCAGGTGACGGTGACTGAGGGATACAGACAGGTGATGTGGCGGCTATCGATTGGAGGTAAAGTTCATAGTGAAGGGGCTTGCCAGGACCGAATGGGGGGGAAGGACTGACATCAGTTATGGGATGTGACTATTTTGGAAAAGGTGGATGGTGACGTCCAGAGGTGACAAATTTATGTCAGATAGTAGGAGATGATGGGACTCGGGGCCATTGGATCGTTGCCACGTATAAATATGGGCCCGCCAGAGGAAGAATGCCATTACAGACCCCCCCCTCAATTAAAAGCAGAACAGTCGGGGGGGTCTGAAATACATTTTGGGTCGTTGATCTATGCGCCTGCTTCTGAGCCGCAGATCTATGTGCTCTGTTTATGACACATTTCAGACCCCCCCCCTCCATTAAAGGCAGAACGGACGGGGGGGGGGTCTGGAATCCAATACTGATCGTAGATCTGAGCACTTGATCTTGAGCCATCCAGATGCACACGAGTATTATCAGCGATTCCGGACCCCCCCCCCCTCCATTAAAGATAGAACGGTCGTGGGGGTCCGGAAAGACCTGTCCACCGTAGATATGAGCGCGATCATTTGGACCATTGATACATGATCAGAGCATAATTGAGGGTGCGGAAACATACATGCGCCTAGAAAAATTAGGATAAGTGTTTTTTCACGGGTTTTCTTCAAGACTTTCATGTCTACACCACCAAGGGGTTAGTCGAACAACATTTCAGGTATCCAAAACATGGTGCAACATTGATCATCAAAATGGTTCTTATTGAAATGAAGCGACAAAGAAACTAACCTATATTCTAACCTAGCTTCCTATGACAGTTAACCCAGATTAGACTGTTGGGTTAAGAAATTACTCTACCATGGGGCTATATGACCAAGCTTAGATAGTCTGGCCAGATTTATTCACTAATCTAACCTAGACACTTTGGCTAAGATTAAACTGTTTAGCCAAACTCATTCACTACCCTATCAACATCAATTTAAAAAGAACTTGACCATTCTTGAAAGGTATGGACCAAGTTACTATTATTGCATGGGGATTTTATCGCAATTCTTTTATGCCCTCTTTTCTTTTCTCTTTCTTTTTCCTTTTCTTTATTTCTCTTTTTTCTTTTCTTTCTTTTCTTTTTTATTTTTCTTTATTTTTCTTTTTTCTTTTCTTTCTTTTTCTTTTTCTCTTCTTTCTTTTTCAAATTATTTGCAGAATGAAAAATCATTTGTCAACAAAAAACACTAGATACAGATAACATCCCAGTCACCAGTTGATCCTATAACTTATAGGATGATAACAAATAGAGTGATAGAATTGTGGGAAGAAAGGATGTTTGAAGAAAGACTGTAGAGCTCCAAAGAAACAAAGAGATGGACAACAGGAGAAAAATCAAGAAGCAAATGTAACATGTGATGTGTTACAAGATTCTTTGATTCTTTCTGTAGATAATATTTCTTAGTCTTGGGTAGTATATTCAGGGGCTTCATTTCATGCCACACCCCATAGGAAACATTTTCTAGATTGTATTCAAGGTGATTTTGGACAGGTTCATTTGGGTGATGATGCACCATGCAAAATTGTTAGAATGGGAAAGGTAAAAATAAAGCAAAGCAATGGAAACCAATGGTTGTTGAAAGAGGTAAGACATTTTCAATATCTAAGGAAAAAGATAATTTCAATAGGGTAGTTGGAAAGTGAAGGTTGTATATCCATATTTATAGATAAGGTGTGGAAGGTCACCAAAGGATCATTAGTGATGGAAAAAGGAGAGAAGGTAGGTACATTGTATTTATGTACTGGTAATACTGACTCTTCTATCTCTTTAGCTTCTATAGAAGTGGATACAACACTATGGAATCATAGGATTGGACACATGAGTGAGAAGGGGATCCAGATACTTTACAAAATAATTTTGTTGCGAGATATTAAACAAATTGATTTGGATTTTTGTGAGCATTGTGTTTATGGAAAACAAAAGAGAGTCAGAAAAGAAAAGAAGAGTCAAAGGTTAGAGCTTGTGCATACATATGTATGGGGACCGGCTCAGGTATCATCTCTTGGTGGCTCTCATTATTATTTTACTTTTATTGATGATGCAATTAGAAAAACTTGGGTTTATTGCATTCGACAAAAATCTGATGTTTTTGATACTTTTAAGAAATGGAAATCTTTGGTTGATAATGAGATGGGAAAAAGGTTGAAGTGTCTCATATCAGACAATGGAGGTAAATATTGCAGCAAGGAGTTTGATGATTATTGTTCATTCCATGGTATTCGTAGAGAGAATATAGTTCTAGGAACACCACAAGAAAATGGTGTGTCGGAAAGGATGAACAGGACAATCATGGAGAGTGCAAGGAGTATGAGATTGCATGTTGGTTTTCCCCTACAGTGTTGGGAAGATGTTGTAGATATTGTTGTTTACTTAATAAACAGAGGACCTTCAAGCTCTTTGGATGGTATAATTCCATATGAGACATGGACAAGTAAAAAGGTAAACTATGTTTTTTTGAAGACTTTCAGTTGTGAAGCATGTGTCCATATTGATAAAGAAAATAAAACAAATCTTGAGGGAAAATCAAATAAGTGTACCTTTATTGGATATGGTGCTAATGATTTTGGTTATCACTTATGGGATTATGAAAATCACAAAATCATTAGGAGTAGAGATGTCATATTCAATGAGAAGGTCATGTACAAATATTAGTTGCAGGGAAAGAAATAGGAAAAAGAAAAACTAGAATACATGGTGCTTGATGAAATCACTGAAAAAGAAATTCCAAAGGTACCAGGAAATAAAAATGTACAACAATAGGATCAACATGTACCTCAAACTCCTACAAGTGTTGTTAGAAGATATACTAGGTT
>SNQJ01S0206901.1:0-16324 GCA_010110895.2 Picea sitchensis
GACGTATGTCACTCTCGCTAGTCAGAGGTTTGATGAGGATTATATCGGTGGATAACTAAGAGTTATGAACTTCACTGGTTGGAGGGATTAATTATTAATTGCGGAGGTGATTAATTTACATTTGTTTAACTCGCAGTGTACAATGAAGAATACCGAACCATTCAGATCGGACGTGATCACTCAAACTAAGGCACCAAGCCTTTCAGGATCTTGGGCCACACTACTATCATGATTAATGGAAGACTGAAAGAGTTTAATATAATCTAGCTCGTTAATGAAGACATGGCGCAAATAAAAAAAACACCTGCGGCAGAAATCCAGTCATGAGAGGGCGCCAATACATCAATATCAAGGAGAGAGCCCACAATACCAAATGACACATTGCGTGTTAATTAACTAATAAGATCCCTTAGTTAATTAATACAAGAAAATTCATTATATAAGAGTTAAATTTTCATATTTAACATATTATTATAATATTATGACCATTATTATTAGTAACAAAGTAAGCAAAATGTATAGAGATGATAAACAATAGAATAGTAGAGTAGAATTATTGAGTGTCGTGTTCAAAGAGATATGCTTAATGATACATGTGTCTGAACAAAGATGATAGCGATATGAAAACTAAACACATGTCATTCACAAATTCAACTATGTTATTTTATTGTCATGAATTTATTATGATCTCTAGATTTCTCTGATACTGTTGTTGGTCGGTTGGCCAAAATTGGATTTATATGAAGGGACAAAACACAGAGTAGTGAGATGTAACAAAACTTCATTCAACATTATTTTACAGTAAAGTAAAGTTCAGGTGACCATGCAATCTTCTATTTATGATTTTGACACCACATATTCTCATCGTTCAGCTTTGTTAATAATATATTATTATATAAAAGTATAAAATGTATAGAGATGATAAACAATAGAATAGTAGAGTAGAATCATTGAGTGTCATGTTCAAAGAGATCTGCTTAATGATACATGTGTCTGAACAAAGATGATAGCGATATGAAAACTAAACACATGTCATTCACAAATTCAACTATATTATTTTATTGTCATGAATTTGTTATGATCTCTAGATTTCTCTGATACTGTTGTTGGTCGGTTGGCCAAAATTGGATTTATATGAAGGGACAAAACACAGAGTAGTGAGATGTAACAAAACTTCATTCAACATTATTTTACAGTAAAGTAAAGTTCAGGTGACCATGCAATCTTCTATTTATGATTTTGACACCACATATTCTCATCGTTCAGCTTTGTTAATAATATTTGCAAAACAGGCTATGTTGGACGATATCTTCTCGGTTTCCTTTATAAGAAAAAATAGAAGTCCAACTTTGATTATACAGAGATGGTGGAGTTATTATAGAGGAGAAACAGACCACCGCGTACTGACAATAAGCATTACGTCTGCACAATAATATCAATGCAATTCAATCAGTAGAGTATTTTCTAAGTGAACGTGACTCACAATATGCAACTGTATGGTTTGGAAGCAATTTGATAGTGAACACTTTGTAATTTCCTCTAATTTATAACAAATCGAAATTGCATTCATTAGATGGCTTATGAGTACACAATTCATAGACTTAAAATTCAAATACAAGTAAAATATGGAAAGAGAAGAATGGTGTGAAACTAGAAAACTCTTCTTGTTTCAACTTATAGACATAAAATCACTTGTTTTAACTTATAGACATAAAATCACTTGTTTTAACTTATAGACATAAAATCACTAGTGTTCTTGAGTTTGTGGATTGAACGCCCTCTGTTCATAGCCGTTGAAATGGAACTACGGGGTATCGGTTGCGCTTGCCTGCCTTCATTTGGGCCTGCCTATGGCGTATCGTGTGTGCTTCCGAAGAGCATCTAAAAAGACCAGAAATCATAGCTAGTAAATCGCACCAGAAAGCATAACTAGTAAATCGCATGGGAGATTGTTGTAAGAGATCCCCTTTCGTAAAAGAGAGATGCCCTAGAGCGTTACAGGAAGGGAGAACACCCTATATGCCTTCCCAACCCTCCCTCTAACACACAGATGAAGGGTTATGAAAATTATCAATATGAAATCCATGCTCACAAGATGGAGATCCACAATCACAAATCTGGAGGCATATCAGACCATGAACAAAATATGACAAGGCATGCACATAAACAAATAACATATTCATGGATATCAGAGATGTTGAATAAATCACAACAGAAAATCTGTTACAAAGAGAAAATCAATGTGGGTTTTGAATCTTGAAGTTACTTACAAATTACAGAAGCAACCCACTGCTTAAACAACATGTAACATTGCTCAAAATCCTCCTCAGATGTATCTGTAGCGGGCGGACAATGAACTCCTCGGTTCATCTGTAGCGGGTAGACAATGAACTCCTCGGTGTTGTTGTTAAAGAATAATAAAATTCCACCGCTGAAACAAAGATCACAACACCTGTGAAGTTGTTCAACACCTGTGAAGTTGTTGCCACACGGAGATGTACCTAACACATATTATATGGACTATTCATAGGAAAATATTATATGGACTATGCATAGGAAAACATTTAATAAAGAAAAGTAATGTTAACTTGAAAGTTAACATTATTTCATCTGTCCTGCTCCTTAAGTTGAAGTTCAAAACCGTAGTATGTAAATTTTATCCTAAGTCTTGCCTCGACATGAGGCCAAATAAGACGCCAAACTCAAAACTTAGGATAAAATATCAAATGAAAGTCTAAAAATTTAGGAATTTACAAAAAGATTAGGTTAAATTCTTGGTTCATAAAAGAGAGATTACCTAGAGTGTTACAGGAAGGGAGAACACTCTATATGCCTTCCCAACCCTCCCTCTAACACACACAGATGAAGGGTTATGAAAATTATCAATATGAAATCCATGCTCACAAGATGGAGATCCACAGTCACAAATCTGGAGGCATATCAAACCATGAACAAAATATGAGAAGGCATGCACATAAACAAATAACATATACATGGATATCAAAGATGTTGAATAAATCACAACAAAAATATGTTACTGAGAGAAAATCGATGTGGGTTTTGAAGCTTGAAGTTACTTACAAATTACAGAAGCAACCCACTTGAGATTTCTAAGAAAAGCACTGCTCAAGAAACATGTAACATTGCTCAAAATCCTCCTGAGATTCATCTGTAGCAGGGGCAGACAATGAACTCCTCGGTGCTGCTGTTAAAAAATAGTAAAATTCCATCATTGAAACAAAGATCACAACACCTGTGAAGCTACTGCCATGCGAAGATGTACCTAACACATATTATATGGACTATGCATAGGAAAAAATATAATGTTAGGGAAGTAATGTTAACTTGAAAGTTGCATTACTTCATCTTGTACCATGTTCCTTAAGTTCGAGTTCAAACTAGGTAAAGTATGTGAAATGTTAGCCTAAGTTTACTTTAATATGAGGCCAAATAAGACACCAAACTTAAAACTTAGGATAAAATATCAAATGCAAGTCTAAAAATTTAGGAATTTCCAAAAAGTTTAAGTTAAATTCTTGGTTTCTGTGCAAGATTAATAGATCCTTATAAAACCGATTACTATAGTCCCTACCACCGGCGCAAGGGACTAATAAGTGGTGAAGTACTTTGTTTTATATTTTATGGTGCATAAAGTGGGGCATAGTTTATGGGATTGAAAAAATCTATATATCATGTGAAGTAAATAACAAGATCTCAAAACATTTGAATTCATACGAGAGGAGGAGATGATGTGACCAATCCTCCCTTTCCCTTCAATTCCTTCTACTGAACCAGAAAAAGCTTTAGTATCTTCCGCTGTAAATTCTCGTTCAATTGAACTTGGATTCTAGATTTCTATTCTAGACTCGCTAATTCAAACAAGGCTATACATTTTCGGAATCGATACTCATAGCATATTTTGTGTGCTATGGATTTGTGGCTTGACTATGGAGGAAGTGCACATGCACTTGAAAACCTAAGTCTACGGAAAATTCATTGGTCAACAATGTTGTTAAATTTTTGGAATATAGTCCAGATTTGTGTTGTTGTTAGTACGCCATTACTAATAAATTGCGATTTGGTATGTGCTTCATATACCAAAACCCCCCAAAAAACCTATAAGTAATGTTTTATTAGTAATGGTTGCATCTTGGCATGATCACTGTGAAAGCCAAGCATGGACACAAATATCGATGATCCCGATTATTTTCGGGTAAGCCAAAATGAGAGTGGAGATATAACATATAAATATTTAGAGATATTGCAAGAGAGACAACAATATAACAGATATATATATATATAAAAGAGTCACGATATACAATAATACACGCATTTCTATTAATGAAATAAATGTACGCAGGAATGTAGCCATAGAGCAAAGACTGAGCAGAATGGTGGCAACTTTATCTCGAGAAGAGATGTGGCTACCGCATCCGTGAGAACATGATCATTACAATGAGGCTTTAAGGTCCTTTTTAACAAAAGTAAAATCAAAAACCCTAACCCCGTGAAGTTGAAAAGCCGTCAGGTTTGTGGGCCTCGACGGGGTTAGTTGATATGTGAACTTCCCCAAGGCATAACTTTTGCATACGATCTCGCTTTGGGGCACCTCGGATAGCTCGCTGGAGCGATATCCTAGAATCCGCTAACTTTTGTATAGAGAAACATTGATCTATGATCCATGTTGTTGTACGCTTAAAAAAAAAAACATCGCTTAGGGCCCCAAAATGGTCTCCTGGGTTGGGTAAAACCGCTAAATTTTAGCAAAATTGTCGAAACATGTTTTGGGGCCACGGAGAAGGTGGTACACCGACATCCATTAATTTTGGATAAATCCTTCCTCCCTAGGAAGAAATGGTCTCCATTGCATTGAGTTCTCGAGAGGGGAAAGCCATTGTTGAATCTGAATCTTGTGAGTTGTTTGCCTCTTGTTTGAACCATCATCACGCGTGGTTTTGTTGAAGGTCATCAATTTTAACCCGTGGTGGTCGGAAGGGTTGGACCTCGTTAATGCTCTAAGTCACCCTGATCGCTGGTGGAGCGCATTCGACGCCCATCAGCTTTTATGTCACGATAGTTTTTAATAGATGATCAAATAGAGGTAAAGACTCTAGGAAATATCATTCTCGATTCAGTGGACTGGTCCGCATGCAGGGAACAATTGAGGTTTTGATCTAACTTCAGTCACTGGGTTGATTAAAAGGTGAATAGGTGGAAGACTCTGGTAAGAAGGGTGAAATTAAATGGCTTTTGGGCAACAAGTTTACAACAGCTTTAAGAAAGACTCAATGCAAGATCCTTTGGTTCAAGGTCTCAAGAAATTCATAGGTGAGACTTGAATCGATCCTCCAATTCCAAGTCACTCAAATACTGAAAATCACAAGAATCAGGATTAGAAATGACGAATCATACAGCGCTGATCCAACATTCATCATCCTATAATAACTACAACACGACTGGATCCTCCAATTTCTCGAAATGCTCTAACACGTTGCAACAAAGACTTAAAAGAAATTTAGCATTTATATGTGCGTTAGGTCTCAAAGTCCATACATGACCGTATATCGCTGCTTCATTAAAAATTTCATAACCTGAGCTCTTCTCAACCATCGATACTACAAAATACAAAGATCGAAGCCCATAATTACCGAAAATTTTGCTCACGAGGCGCAGTAATACTACTCAAAAGTTTACGCCCCTTCAATCAAACTCATACCATTATCTTTCTTTAAATGCCACCTTCACTACGCATGGCTCGCCCAGAGTAGCCGAGCCATTAAGTGTTGGGCTAGGGTGCGCAGACTCCTCTGTCTAGTCGAGGAATTCGACATGGCTTCTTTGAGAAAATCGATACGACTTCCTCTGCGTACTATTGTGTCGTGACTTCCATTCCCTCATAATTTAATGAATGAGGGGGAAATAACCACCCTCCCTCGCCGCTATTTACTTTAACGCTTAAACACGGCATGGAGATTGAATCCGAAGGCTCGGAGATCGACACGATCCTTTCAATCGAATCCCATGCTCGCCTCCCTTACGCTAAATTTCTTCGCGACCAAGCGGGTCAGGACCATATGCTTTCGCAAGTTCGGATATGAAAGGCTAATTTTATCGACAGAACAAGCATGGTTTTATACCAGATGGCTCGAACTCCCGGCACCACGCACGCCATTCCTCTAGATCCAACACCAACTCTTAACTCTCCCCGGCGATATCGGTGGTCTCGGGTCCGATTTTCACACACTTCACTCCATCGTAAAAATAACCGGAGCTGCTCTTTGCGCGTTGGATTCGTGATGGGTGAAGCACCAAGATGGCTCTATTTGTCGCCGTGTCCCTCTCGATGGACGGTTGAAAACACTTCGTGAGACCATATGGCCCTATGCTTTAATTTTATTAAGTCCGGCTTTTATGATGTTGATCAACACTCTAAACTCACCCCATGAACCGACGCTGGAAACACCGACATCAGATCTCGCTCCATGTGCCCTCTTGAATGAGCCGGTCGTCATCCATTCTCTAACATGCTACGGGCGCCTATCCATATGCGCTAATCCCTCGTATGCACTTTGTCAATCGCGGATTTCTCACCGCTGATTTGATTCTTTTGATACATCCCGGACGTTGAAATCGGAGCGCTCGCTCGCTTGACCTAGGTCCGAAATGGATCCCTTTAGTGCTACGCTTTTGGCACTTATCTAATATCTTTGTGTGCTACTTTGGGATCTCTTAAGGACTCATTTGGTAGTTCCAGTTCTTCGGCCAAGGCTATGGAGTCATTATTAGGTCACAAAAATAAAATGAAATGAAACAAAAGAAACAAAAGGATTACCATTTACAAACAAAGGAGCCATCCGAGACTCAAACAAAACATTTCTTCAGAAATAGCCCATTCACTGGTCAATAAAACTTCTTCACCTTCCAAACCTCGAACTCCGTGACGTGTTATTTGAGAAAGTCTCAGAGATTCTAAAAGGCCCAACTAATAAGAGGCTTCAAATTTGTTGTGTTTTCCCTTATCTTATTTAGGAGCATCACATTTCAACACTAGGTCTCCTATCTCAAACTCCTCCTTCTTTCCTTGGCCTCTTATCGAAGACCCCGATTGATATTTTGTTGATGGTCCTAAATCCTCGTCCATTGTCTTCTCCCTAGCCTATTGGACCTCTACTAGCCGATGAATCCTTCTTATCACATCATTGGGCTCTTCTTGATAATCTTGAAGATTTTCGCTATGGGAATGGCCAGCTGATAAGGGAAGACGGATTCGGATCTGTAGACTAACTGGAAAGGAGACATACCTATAGATCTCTTCGTGGTAGTCACCCGGACCATCCCATAGGGAGAATTTTAGCTTTGAATTCCAAGCCCTTTGATTGTCTTCCAACAACCTTTTTGATGATCCTTATCGTGATTTTGTTGGAGGATTCCGCCAGACCATTGCCCTATGATAAGCCATGGGGTGGAGGAATCAATTTGATCCCGAACCGCTTCATAGAACTTGGCTAGTGGTTCAGACCCGAAAGCGGCTGCATTATTGGTGACAATCTTATTTGGGCAGTCAAACCTTGTGACGAGGTCCTCCAAGAATCCACGATTACCCGGTGGGGAAGCACTCGGTGGAATAGCTTCAACTAATTTGGTAAAGTAATCAGAAGTGGTTAGGATCCACCTGCGGTTACCCATCGAGGCGCGTGGTGAATTTCTCCTTGCCGAAATTTACCTATTGCCGGGAAAGGCCCCAAAACCACCACCGGATGACAAGAAAGACTTGAGCCGCCGCTTCCCGCAAATTTCAGACATTTGGATGCGTGCTCCCACTTTAAGTGCACATCAATGAACACTATAGTCAAGAGAAAATCTTTCACCAGGATTTTGTAATGTGGCTTCGTATGGTGCCCTCCGCATAGGCTGCTGTGAAATTCAGCAATGATCATTTCGGCCTCTTGTGGACTCATGCATTTTTAAAAGCACCCTGTGGGGTCTTTCCAATATAATATTTGATCGATCAGCAAGATTCGACCGCCTTGAGATTCAAAGCTCTTGCTTTGTTCCTTTCCAGTCCGTCTGGGGGCCGCAACTCTTGCGTAAATATATGGCATCCTTTTACCAAGGACATCGAGCTAATGGGGGCTCTCTTCGAGGGTTCATTTCAGACAACCGACTTTGTGGAATTCCCAAGCATTCATTTATGAAACTTATCCCCGGAGCTTGGCAGTTTGCTTCAGCCAAAATCTTGGCTAAACCTTGACCTTTTGATCAATTTGGTGGTCCTTATTTCTAGGTCAAAATTCTAGGATTTTGGCTATCCATTTACTCCTTCTTCCGCCTATGTCAGTCAATAAGAATGTCTTTAACAATAGTCGAGGGGACATAGGCAATGATCTTTGATTGCAGGATTTTAGTTTCTAAAAGCTTTGAGAGCTTTACTAGAGCATAAGCCTACTTCTCCATAATATAATACCCGACCTCAGCATCCCCTCAATGCTCGACCGAATAAGTAATACAATAGGTCGCTTCTAGCCATCGTCGCTTTGCAATAAAACAACAACCATTGTGTCGTGAGGCAAAGGAGAAAAATAAGGAAATCCTTTGAGTACGGTACCGATAAGCACGTGAGCTTCAACAATTCTTTGATTTTTCAAAGGAATGCTCCATTGAGGGGTCCACCTTACTTCACTCTCTTTCTTCAACATGGATGTTATAAGATTTACCTCCTCAACAAAGATAGTCACAAACCTCCTCAGAAAATTAATTTTACCGGGAAAGATTGAACCTCCTTCTGACCTCGATTGATAAGCGCTTGTATCGCCTCAACCTCTACTCGGGTCAATTCTCGACTCCTTTCCGCTGATACCGTGGCCTATAACTTTCCCCTCGCATGCATGCAACGTAGATATTGGGGCTTAATGAAATGCCAAACTTTTTTCATTTCAATAAAACCTTCCTCAGATGCCGACTTTATACCTCTTTATCATATTTTGAAAACATTGTGACGTCATCATGATAAACGACCACAAATTTATCCTTTCCCCGATGAAAGCTATATCCATGGCACGCCGGAATAATGTTTCCCCCGCATTCATTAATCCAAACAAAGATCTTGGCATACATGAATGTGCCCCATGGAGTGGTGAACGTTGTCTTTCTCGCCCTCAGCGTAATGGAGATTCTGATTGTAGCCCGAGAATCCATCTATCATGGACATCCCGGAAGCTCTTCTTACCCTCCTCGAGTATATGTTCCATCTTTGGCAAAGGGGTAGTTATCCTTTTCTCGCGGAGCTCCTCGCCTTCGTGCTTCTAAAGTCTGCCACGTGTAGTTGATCTCTATTATTTTCCTTACTCGCACCAAGGTTGCACACCCACTGGTTATCTCGCGGTACAAATGATCCGAGCTTGAAGCAGCTTTCACTTCCTCTCCATGATAGGCAAATCTACATAGGTTGATCTCGCTCCTCGCCTAAATGGCTTCGCCTCTTCTTTTAGTGGGATTTTTTGCTCAATGACTGATGTGTCGTGTGTTTTGAGGTCTTCGTAGGTCCAAACACACGCGAAATTCCCCGTGTCCAGCGGTATTCTCGCACTGCCTCCTTTGTTAGATTTCTTGACAATTTTGACAAACTTGGGCTCACTCTCGGTCCCAATGTTGCATTGAATAGTACCTCGTTGTCATCCCTTCCGAGGTTTCTCCTTTAACGAATAATATACTTCTCTATCAAAGCCTTTCCAAAGGAACAAGTCCCCTTGGAATATGATTGCCGGGTAGTCAGACAATGCAGCTACGCTCTGCAATCTTATTCATAAAAGTACCCCCATCAAGATTTTTTTCAGAGACAGAGTCTTGGTCAATGTGCATCTCTGAAAATTCTTCTACGCTTCCAAGAACTTTTTGATCTCGAAGATCATCCTCAATACCTTCCAATGTTTGACATATTCAGGTATGGAGGGCCTGTATCTCACTTCTACATCATATCTCGATGAAGGCAAGGGTACTTTGAAACTACTTGTTGATGTAGCCAAGTAATCTGCCATCGTGTTCTCTCTTGGGACAAAAGAAATGTTAAACGCCAAGAAGAAATTATCAACTAAGTCCCACACCTCATTCATGTAACTCCTAAGCCTAGGGTGCTTAGCATGATAAATACTTTTGATCTGCTGGAAAATCATCTCAGCATCTCCAAACACAAATATCTCATTAATCTTGATGTCCTTTGCAGCCCTTATTCCCAAAACAAGAGCTTCATACTCGCCACATTATTGGTAGCTTCAAATTTTAATTTGTATGACAGAGATATGGTTTCCTCGGCAGGTGACACAAAGACTTCACCCCCAGCCCAACGCTTTTCCTAGAAGAGTTCCAATGTTGAATGATTTTCCAGATTGTGGTGATGGAGGGAGGAAATTTAAGGGAAATGGTGGGTTGCTTGGTTTGAGAGGAGGTTCTGGAGCATGGGTGAGTTGAAGCACACCGGAACCTAGGGATCAGTGTCTAAGGCAAAATGGGATGGTTGGTAGGGTTGGCCTCATCAATGATTATATAAGCCAATTCGGGCTTCCCAAGATAGTCTTCTATGCTCTCCTCCAAACACCGGATAGAAGCGTATGTGAGGTCCATCCGCAAGGTTCCTCCCAGCTTCTTCATCCAAGATCTTGATAACAACATAATGAACTTGGGGACATCCGCCACTACAATGTCCATGACCACACTTTTCATGGGCAGCTGAAACAAGGTCACTAACAAATCTTTGATAACTCCTTAGACATTGAACTTTCCTCGAGTCAAAGGAATAGAGATCATGGTAAAGTTTTGGTTGACTTCTAGTCCTAACTCTTCATGACATTGGGAATGAGGTTGTGAGAAGCCCCTAATCCATCAAGCAATTGTGCAACACTTTGTCATGTATAAAACACAGTGTATAAGGGAGGGGATGATTCATTCCTGCTTTCTAACATAGGACCTAGGATAACTGCAGGGTTTTCATCTTGTAAATTGATGGAGTCTCAGGAAGGTGTGCATGGGATCCTCATTAATCAGAAAGCTCGAGAAAGCATTTTGAACCCATCATGTTTAATCAACTCTGTCAAAGTATTGCTGATCCCGATTTTTTGAATTCCATGCTCAAAATTAAAAGAGGATGAGAGCTTTGGGATTTCTCATATTTCGGGAACATGACTCTAGAAAATAGGAGAGAGGGGTTGATCCTTCTTACCTATGCGACTGTCTACTACTTCATTAGAAAGCCTCTCTTCTCTGGTGGACAGATCAGGAATATCAGGCGTTGCTGCCCTTTTGTCAGACATCAGGTTGTACCTACCTCGACCACCACTAACCTTGTCCCCCTTTCCCTCATCTGACCAAACCAGCATATGAGGAGTCTCTCATGCTGATTGAGTGAGATGAGGAAAGGGAGGAGTGTCCTCAGAGCAATGGATTTCAGATCAAGCTCATATGTTTCCTTCTTCCCCGGCCATTGTTTTGAAAAGGGCCTAAACCTTTGGTGTTCTCTCGCCTTTTCCCTTTCCCTGTACTGTGGAAGCAGATGTTGGGCTCCTCTCGAAACCTCCTTCGCATTTTTGGGGACCTTTGTATAGTTGCCTCCCTTCCACTCTCATTCTTCCATCTCTCAAGTAGACAGAGATTTCACCATCCCGTCACTCATCCATTCTGAGGGTGGTGACTGATGGGTCGGTCGGCTTCCGACCTTCCTTTCTCCTGCCTCAAAGGCCGGCCTTGTTCCTCGGCTTTGTCACCGCTAACACATTGATTCAATTTCTATGGACATCATTAGGCTATTGCATCGAGCTAAGGAGGTGGCTCTTCTTTTCCTCAACAAAAGGAAGAAATCGTATTTCGAATGCACTAGCATATGAAATCTTATCTGAGGCTTCTGAAGGCTTTATCTCGGCAGGGATTTCATTATACATCTTATTGAATCTTTGAGAAGTCGAAGACAGATTCTCCATCCATCTTTTTCAAAGACCCAACTCGGCTTTCATGTAATACATGAAAATCCTTCCTATCTCCCCACTCCGCCTCGTGAAAGCACTATCTAGCTTCAATCCCATTGATCCTCGAAGTTTCAATCATCTAAACCACTTTTTGACTTTTCCATCTAGGCTCTGGATGAAGATTCTCATCTATACATCTTCATTTTCTATGTTGAGGTTGTTTGTATAGCTATAGAAAGCAGCAAGATGTTCCTCTTCTCGAATTATTTCCTCGCTCCCTAGTGAAATTGGGCATATACTTTTCGCTAGTCCCCAGCAGGAGAGGATTCATAGGATGGGTAGGATTAAGGGAGCATATATGGTAGCCACTATGGCATCCATCCTATCGAGGGGGATTATCACCAACCAAGGGAATATTAGGTGGAGGATCACTCAGAGGAGAAGGAGTTCTAAGGGCCAATGGGAAATGAGTCCCTAAGTGGGAGTGGGGAAACAAGAGGGGATTCTCAAGGAGAAGGCTAACGAAATTAAATGAGTGGGTTCTCTTTGCATAGAGTAGTAAAGATGTGAGTGGGAAAGCTGCCTCGGGTTCGATCTACTAGGTACGCTTTAGGAGAGGGGAGTGACAGGTTCCTGTCCCTCCTGGCCCCGTGCCAGAGAGGAAAACTCAACAGAACAATTCCTAAAATTTAGGAAACGGGAAGCCTCTGAAGGATGTCTATCAAGAAATTGAGGAGGAGAAAAAAAGGAGTTCCCACAGAAGAATATGGTGGATTACCCGTTCTAAGCAGTGGACGCTTCTTCTTCAGAGGTTTTTCCTTTCCTGAGAAGCAATCGCCTGATCTGTTTCAGGCGTAGCTAGAGGCAACCGTGGATGAGACCGCGTATGCCTAACTCTGAAAGCCACAATTAACATAGAAGGTTCTCCCCAATCCAGTCGTCATTAATGGAGTCGTGCACAACAACAATCTTGATAATTTCGATATCTGATGCACCTTCAATCGCTAATCGGGTTGTTGTTCAATCCCTGGGAAAATATTCAACTTCGCCCTCGGCAATCTGCCAAGAAATGTTAGCATCGAAAGTCACTCCTGAATTGCTTGTGAGAGGAGTGCCCGACACCCATCAGTTTTATCGCGATAGTTTTTAATAGATGATCAAATAGAGGTAAAGACTCTAGGAAATATCATTCTAACTTAGGGACCAGGTCTGGTATGTAAATAAAAAAGGAGTTCTTGATCTAACTTCAGCCAGTAAGTTGATTAAAGATGAGTAGGTGGAAGACCTGGTAAGAAGGGTGAACAAACGGCTTGGGAAATAGGTTTACAGTAGTTTTGCGTAAGAAAGACTAACGCAAGACTTCTCTGGTTCAGTGGTCTCAAGAAAAATGAGAGGAGACCCTCGACTGATCCTCCAATTCCAAGTCAAATCCGAAAAATCAATAAGAACTGGATTGGAAAACGACGTGAATCGCTACAAAGGATACAATTCACTTCATCCTATACCATAACCCGACCGATCCTCCACCCGGAGATGTTCTAACACAAGCAACAAAGACGTAAAAGAACCAGTTAGTCTTCATAAGGCAAGAAGTCTCAAAAGTCCATACATGACCAGAATTACAGTGCTTCATTAAAAAATTACAACCAGGGAGCTCAACTCAACCATCGATACATTTAAAAATACAAAGACCGAAGGCCTATATACTCGTGAAAATTTTCCTCATGCAGGCTGCATAGTCACTTCAAAGTCAAGGCCCTTCACCAAACTCGACTAATATCTTTCTTTTTAAATTCCACCTTTCACCACGATGGCTCCAAATTCGAGAGTAGCCGCAGCCATTGCGTTATTAAAGGCGCAGACTTCGCTGAGTCAAGACTTTGGTATGGCTTCCTGAGAAAAAATCAATACACAGACCTCTGCACGCGCTTAAGCCGTGACCTCCATTCCTCACTTAATGAATGAGGGGAAATATCAACCACCTGCCCTTGTCGTTATTTACTTTAACGCTAAACAAGGTATGGAGATCGGATCCGAAGGCACCTGGAGATCGCGACGATCCATTCTGTAACTAAACTCAGCGCCTTCGACCTTCTTTACGTAGCTCCTCTCTTTTTCCAAATGACCACAGACTGTTACCACGTGCCTATTATCATGGCGCTTTTCGACGTTCGCGAATATGAAAGGGATAACCTTTACTGATTGAAATCGCGATGAGGGATATGCCGAGATGGCTCGAACCGCACGCGGTCCTGTTTATATCCGACGACTTCTAACTCTCCTACATGCACCGTGGCCCTACCCAGATTTTCGTATTACCTCACGACGAAAAATAACTGAGTCGCTTCCTTTCGCGCTGGAATACGATGGGTTAAGAGCCAAGATGGCTCTTATTTTTCCGCCAGTGTCCCTCGGATGGACGATCAAAACACTGCGAGACCGCTGGCCCCAGCTTCTATGCTTTCGACACTATCAGGGTTCGGGGTTTCGCGGATGTTGATCAACACTAAACCGCCACCCATGAACCCCACGATCGCCTAAATGCCGACGCAGATTCTTCAGATTCGTGTTTAATGCACTTTGGGATGAGCGGCTTTCATCCATTCCTAAACATGCTACGAGTGCCATCCATGCGCTAACCTTGGTGCAACTTTGCCGACGCGATTCTACCAACGCTGGATTTGATTCTTGATACATCCCGGACGCTGGAAATTAGAGCACTCTCGCTCGCTTGACCTGGGCCCGAGATGGATCTCTTTGTGTGCTATGTTTGGGCACTTATCGCAATCCCACAAACCTGCGGTAAATTCAGCCCGATACCAATAAATTGTTACTAATGTGACCTTAACCGCCTAGCTACATGAGATGAATGTGTGCATAAGGAATCTGCTTTGTTGCAACCTTGTCGACTGCTTCTGTTTGATAGAAGGTACTTGGGCCGAAACTGTGGTGGTTACAGTATCCTTATGTTCACATTTCGAACAGATTGTGAAGAAAATGAATCTTGCAGTATGAGATACAACCTTACGACACTTTTTAGGTGAAACAAAAGTTGGAACTACCTCTAGTATCACTGTTTAGGTGGGGCAATATTTGGAAATACCTCTGGTACCCTATAAATATGACCTCCCAGAGTAACAATAACAATGTAGGGTCGAGACTCATAGATAGCATGATGCTTCCACATATATGGCTAGCCCAAGAGAACATCACGACATCTAGTGGGGCAACATCATAATACTTCATCCTGAAGGGTTGGATGCCATATGACAATCGACATTGTTGTATCACATGGAGATCTCGCTCGCAAAGCCAATCTTAATGTTGTATGGTTAAGGTGTAGGTTGTCGCATAACCTAGCCGCTTGATAACCTTTTGTTGAGATGAGGTTCTTGTGGTTTCCGCTATCAACAATAAATTGAAGCAACGTCCCCTTCACCCACATTTTGAATAAAAAAGGCACTCCCCCTCTTCAGGATCTGTTGGTTCTTCTGGTTGAATTGTTGTGGTAGCGACAATAGCAGTGGGGTCTGCGTCAATGATCTGTCTTTTACCAGTATTTTCAGAATCAAATTCTAAAAAAAGGTTTGGTTCCTTGTCTTTGGTATCAGCCACCAATGACTATTTTGAGCGACATTCATCGGTGTTGTGCTAGGGGCTTTTGTGGAAATCGCACCATTTTCCAGTGTCCTTCTTTGTCTTCCCATGACCCTTATTTTCCTGTGACTTGGATTGGTTTTTAGGAGACTATTTGTTAAGGTTGTCTTTGTCATACTTTGGTTGTTGTGGATTTTCAGACCCGAACTCCCATTTGTTCTGGTGCTTAAATTTCTGCTCGATTTTAACAGCATATCGATAGGCAGCACCGAGTGATGAGATGTCCACAAACTCCATTTCAGTTTGAATGTGTCTGTGTAGAGCCCCGCGGTGTTTCAAAACCAAATGTCATTCAGAGTCCTTGATACCCATCTTGGGGCACAAGGTATGGAAGGTATTGGTGAAATCTGGAACTTCTTGGCCCCTCTCTTGTCGCAGTGTGGTCCATCTCATGTACTGGTCCTCATAGTTGCCAACAGAGTAATATTGTTCCTTTACTGCATCCACAAAAAATTCCCAAGTGGGATCGGCCCCATATATTCCAGACTCCTCTGTGGAACTCTGCTCTCAGTAAGTTTCCCACCAATGTTTGACATGGGGGAGAGCCTTAAGGAGTGCGAAGGTGATCTTTTCCTTATCGAAAAAATTATGAACAGAGAAATAACCTTCTAGCAGATTTAACCATTTATCTAGGGCATCTGCATCTATTTGACCTTCAAATACGGGAATATCAAAATTAACCTGTACCTTGAAAGGCGAGGTGCCTCCAAAGTGGC
>SNQJ01S0206903.1:0-16324 GCA_010110895.2 Picea sitchensis
TGTCCAAATACTCTCGGAAAACACCATTCATTAAGCACATGAAAACAGTTGGTGCATTTGACAATCCAAATGGTACCACTGTGAACTCATAATGACCATACCTTGTCTCGAAGGCCGTCTTTCTAATATCTTCTTCTTTAATTTTTACCTAATGGTATCCTGATCTGAGATCTATCTTTGAAAATATCCTTGCATCCTTCAATTGATCAAAGAGGTCATTGATCCTTGGTAGAGGATATTTGTTCTTAATGGTCACTTTATTCAATTGTATGAAGTCAATGCACAATCTTAATGTTCGATATTTCTTTTTCACAAACAAGACTGGGGCACCCCAAGGTGATACACTTGGGTGTATATACCCCTTCTCCAGAAGTTCTTCAAGATGCATTTGCAACTCCTTCAATTATGGTGTACTCATTCTGTAAGGAGTCTTTGATACTGGCGCTGCTCTAGGCATCAAATCTATAGAGAAATCAATGTCTCTCCTTGGGGGTAGTCCTGGTACTTCCTTGAATACATCTTCAAACTCTTTCAGGACTGCATAATCCTCCAAATTTGGCACCTTGTCTTTAGGTGTCTCCTCCATATGAGCTGCAAATGATGAAATTTCTCTAATGGTTACTGCCCTAGGAATTCCCTGCACTTTCCTTTGGTTCCCTTCTTCATCCAAGCAAGTGAATTCTTTGGTATGACAATCCAATAGAGCATGATGTGGGTCCAACCAATCCATCCCAATTAAACAATCATAGGAACCTAAGGGTAAGATGTTCAAATCTGCTCTGGTATTTAGTCTGTTCATGGCTATGAGGCAGGAATTAACCATCTCATTAACGTTTCTTCTAGCTCCTGTAGCCAGTTGCACCAACCAGGATTTCCCATGCTTGCTTCTTGGCAATTGAAAACTTTCCACCATATTAGGGTCTATATAACTATGGCTGGCTCCTGAATCAATTAAAATAGCAAGGGTTTCGTTGTTGATCATACCTTCCACTTCAATCATGTGGGACTAATACTCTACTTGCTTGTTGTACAGGGCTGCATAAATCCTTGGTACATTTCTTCCCATGTCCTCTACTATCTCATCTCGTTGTACATTATGAACAACCCTACCTTTTTCGCCTCTTTGAGGGCAATCTCTGAACCTATGGTCTCCTTTACAACCCCAACATTGCATGGGTGGTTGTCTTGGACCTTGACTCCCTGTGTCAATCACTCTGGTTTCCTTATGTGTTTTCTGCCATTGTGGATTATTTATGAAGAATTGTGGCTTAGCTCCCTTCTTCCTCTGACGCATCTTGAATTTCTTATTGTCTTCCCAAGCCTTTTGGAAAGCTGGTCTTGCTTTCAGCTGGTCATATAAGCATTCAGCTCTCCTTATGGTCTCTTCTAATGTCTTGGGATCATCATACTGTATTTTTTCACTGATGAACGATGGAAATCCACTTAAGTATTGTTGAATCTTGATTGTATCATCCTTAATGAAAGAGACATACTTCAATAGTTCTAGAAACCTTCTCTCATATTCATCTATGGTTGTACTTCCAAGCTTGTGTTCAAATAACTCTTTCATTTTCTTGTCATAGTATCTCTTGGTCAAGTACTTCTTCTCAAAATACTTCTTGAATTGTCTCCAAGTAACACTTTTATCTACAATGTGTTGTACCTGCACAAGTTGATCCCACCACATGGAGGCCTTTCCTTTGAGTTGATAGATAGTGATTCTACCTTCAGCATGAGAAGAATAATTATGCAATTGAAAATACTTTCTCATGCCTAACAACCATGTTTTGGCATCTTCATCCTTCTTGTGCTCACCATCAAGTGTAGGAGGTTTGATTTTGTTCATTTCTTCTAATAGATCATCCACACCATATCTCTTATACCTTCTGTTGGCAGCCAATTCACATTTTTCTATCGTCTCACAAGCTGCCTATGCCTATGTCTTGCAAACATCAAGTTTTCGTCGCATTTTTCAAATAGATGACATTTTCATTCCCTGTGACATTTGCACATTTGTCTTCGTTAAGTTTTCACGACTGTAAGCGTGAAAACTTTTCCTTTCGAGGTCACATTTCGATCACTATCTGAACTATCATGATCTTTTATCGATATGCCTACTGCATTTACCTTTTGTTTATCGTTATGTGGCTGGAAGGATTTTCAAACTGTGCTCATTGGACATTCTTATATTGATTGCATAACTTGATTTTATTGAGTTTATAAGGCATTGAGCATTTGGATTTACGCTTTTTATGACTTGCCTGATCATTGTTTCTATGAAAATGCATAGGGGCTAGGATTAATTTATATATATATATATATATATGTCTTTTGATATAACCCTTATGTTAATCCTTTCATAATTTTGGCTTGTCGACTATATGAATATCAATCGACACATTGGTTAAACATTTATACAATGGCGCATGGCTAACATTTGGTGTTGGTTTCACGTTGAATGTCAATGGTTTAAAAACTATAGTCTAACGTTGATTTGGCGTGTTGGCATAACACTTACCATTTGATTCTTTGGTTGGCCAAACGATATGATTTTTGAGCTATGCTATGATTGTTTGAATAGATGTGTAAATCGGTGGTTGTACTTTGCCATAACTATCGTGCATGGAAGTGAATGACTCCACCACCTTCGCATGCTCGCATTTATGCTTACCCCTTTTGTTCGTTCATTGTTGTTGGTTTAGGTAGCTTTGTTACAGTGTGTGTTGATGAATTCGAACCCTTCCCTTACCATGCATTCAGCTCCATGGCCCCAGTCATGCGAGTTGAACCCAATGGCAGTCAAGCCCTGTTGATGTTTGACAATGCTCGCCAAGATTTGGAAGACAGTGGATGGCTTATCTTCGTGAAACGTTTTGAGGGTTTTAACCTTTGCGTAGCTCGACAGTTTGCCATGAACTTCGATGGATGTCGAGCTAAAGTAGGCGACATACAATTGGAAATTGATGAGAAATTTATCAGCCTTGCTATGGGTTTGCCTACCACTGGACAACGATGGTTCAAGAATTGCAAGGTCGAGGAGGTCCCATGGACACTGCTCTTCCTCTCGTGCAAGGTTACCTCGTGTGACAGAGGTATGTCTATCTCTGCACTTAAACCGTGATGGCACGATCTATTGATGATAATCAAACAGTTCGTGACCTGTGAAGGTCAATACGGACTTGTGTTCCTCCACCACCTGCGTTTTCTTATGGTTTTTATGGGATATCAGCTCAATATGCCCTATTATTTGCATCGTAGCCTATTTAAAATGTCGAAGAAGTTCAAAAGGCACCAGGCTGACAGTAGCCTATTTCATTATGGGCTTATCAATCTCATCGTTGTCTATCATTTGAGTTTTCACGGGGATAGCTGGAGCATTTTCATTGCTCGGAATGGTTTCGAGGATCCGAACCCTACACAGGTTGACAAACCTGTGGTGAGTGAAGTCAAGGCTATACCCCCTGTGCCCTACCATGTCCTGTTGCCTAAACCCTCGGCCGACCCTCCTATCGACTTACCCCACACTGTGACTAAGAGTGTTGAGACTGTTAAGCCTATGACAAAAAATTCCAAGGTAAACCTTACTGCTAACGAGAAGGGTAAAAAGAATGCATGTTTGATGTCACGGATGGCAAGGAACAAGCTAAAACCCCCTGTTGAGCCAAACCCTATCGTCTTGAGTGAGGACTCTGATTCATAAGTTGAGCATTTGTTGGCCAACGAATATCCCTATTCGCAAGGTTTGTGTCATGATCCCCCTTATGATTTTGTATCAAACCTACCCCCTTGCCTAAAGGACGACCCTAACTACCCAGGTATTAAAGTGCCTTGTGAAACCCTCGATCATTTTCCCAAACCCTCGCCTGCTCTGTCTAAACCCACACAGTCACCCTATGACCAATGCAATTCATGGTTAGAGCGATATTATATTGATGTTCCAAAACTCCAATCGAGGATTCAATCATTGGAAGACCAGGTTGCAGTCCTAACCAGTCAAAAGGCCAAGCTCCTAGCAGCAGATAAGAAACAAAAGACAACTGGCTCCATCGTGTTCAAAAACGTGGAATCAGCCACGGCTGTTGTGAATTCCAAACTGGTATAAACAAGCAACCTCGTCGCTACACATGTATGGTTTTCACATCGCTTTGTTTTGTAAATAATCTAGTTTGCTATAATGATTTTGATTCAACTTTCAATAGTTTGATCACTTATTCAAATGCCTCTATCATTCGGTGATTATCCTGTACATGGCTATGTTTTGATTAAAATAGAAAGAGTTTCGATTCGATATATGATTTGCTCATAGATTTTTTTTATGGTTATTCGTTTGGATTTCATTTGCTAAGCTTGTCTGAGTGAAGTAACGAATTAATGGTGTGTTTTCAATACAATTCGTTTTGTGTTCACCTCTCACGGGAATTTCCATACTCTATTTAGAATACGATTACCCTTGGATTCGATCTCGTATGATTCGTATGATGTGTTTGACAAATAATTTCAGAAGTGTAGTTGTTACAATGTGCTCTGTCATACAATTTTCCAAATCACGAATAGCACTATGTTTGATTTAAATTTGGAAATAGCTACTCTGTTTTTATAAAAAAAATGGTCTCATTAAACCTGTGCAACTATGCCCGAAACATAAAACGATTATGATTTGCAATGAATATGCTAAACTCAGCCGATTAATTCACTCGTTTGGATTGCTGTTTGGTTTGATTTTAAATGTGTAAAAATGAATTGGTCAAACCCGGTTGTAATTCGTTTGATTGGAACGATTTTGGTAAAGGAAAATCAATCTTGTTTGCTCACTATGCAATGATAAACGATCGATAATAAACTCTGTTTGATTGATCCTGTTACGATTTTGGTTATGTGTCAGTTACGGTTTGAATTCGTTCACAGCCTAAATCACCTGCTATACCGTTATCGTGATTTGAAAATAATCTTGTTCGATTCAATTGTTTCCCCTGATGATAAGACAATTGTAACGAAGTGTTTGCGATTTGATTCATTTTCAATTGAATGTTAAAATGATTCCATAATTGATGGATTCGATTTGATTGAGAAATGATTACGATGCTGTTACATGTGATTTCATTTACCCGATTCATGACTATAATCGAAACAGAGTATTGATATCTCTATACTCTGTTAAATGGTGTGTATCCTGTTTGAGTTCATAATAGAATATCGATTTTAATTTATGATCCATTCTCAAATGATTCTTGGATGTAAATTGAATGGAATTTCTTAAAAAGATTTGATTTAATTTCAATTCTGATTCTGTATCTTATTTTAGACTAGCTAAAGAATCAGATGATTCTGTAGCTAAGTCTGTAGAATTTAATTTTTATCATTTTATTCATAAAAGAGTCTTCTAACTTGTCTATTTTGGATCCTTTTCAGGTGAATTCGAAATTGTATGGGATTTGATGGACAGTTTAGAGGATATTTGAAATATTTTGGTTTCATTTTAGTTTCTTAGTTTAGTTGATCTTGGGATATCTCCTAGATTTCATGTAAACAGTTTTATAATTTCCGCAGGGAGGTTTTAGCTTGTGGAAAACCTTTAAATACTTATTATTTTTTGTAATAATCATCCTCATTGGTGGGAGAACAAGGATATGGAATTTTAATACAGACTGAGACAGAAATTGATGTTCTGCTATAGCTTTAGCTTTTCATAATATCAATATTTTGTTTCATGTTTATGTGTATCAATTTGCATTTGGTTAATGACTACTTTAGCTATCTTAGTCTTTTGCAAATGATATGATTTAATCAATATAACCCATATCTAATTTCTTCTAGTGTATAAAAAAACATAGCAATTACTTGATTCAGTTTGTGAATGACAGATTTCTCTTCTTCATCAATTGAATTATTAGTATAAGTTTTTGCATAACAGGTTTACCTAATTGCAGAGATTTATAAATCTTATAATTGTTATGATTTTTTATGTCTTGTTTGTCCTGTAAATGTAAACCAACTCAAAGAGCATTGAAGCTATCGTTTACGAGAAGCTTCTGGATCATCCGGTGCGAATTTCCTTCCTCCGACCAGCTTCGAAGTCATCAAACACAGGACAAATCTGGAGCGTTTCCAGGTCAGTTTGTCAATTATTTGTTTAGTGTATTTATTAGTAGTTTAGTTTAGATATAAGTTTAGTTAGATTTATAGTTAGAATTAGTATATTAGATTGTTTAATTTCAGTAATTTTTATTTCTTGTTCATAAAATCATAAAAATCAACAAAAATATGTCTCTGTCTTAGGGTAGAAAGCAAATGAATTTTTCAGGTTATAATCAAATCTGTAAATTGTAGATATTGTATATTTTGTGAATAAGTCATATTGCAATTAGCAGTTAATCAGTTAGTTAATTAGTAGTTTGTAAATAGTAGATTAGTTTAGTAGTTAGTTTTAATTAGATTAGTGTATTAGTTAGTTTTATTGTTAGTTAGTTTAGTTTGTTGTATTTAGTTTTAGTTAGTTTGTTTTATTTATGTTTTAGTTAGATTAGTTAGTTTAGATTAGTTTTCTCTTTGGTTTTCTTAGGACCTTAGAACAGATAACAAAGCCGTTAAACCCGTCAGGGTGGTTCATTCCAAACGGCTTGGGTTATTAGACAACCCCGGACCGGTTCCACTCTCTCAGTTGATGGACGGTCGATTTCGCCCGTCAACACCTTCTGACAAGGGATAGACTTGAGTTGTTTCCTTCTCTCTTATGGGAATGCCTATGGGGATTATGGTGATGTCTACGAACACTTTTTACTTCTCCCTTCTCCTCTGAAGATTTGTGTCTCTCAGGTCTACTTGAGTCACTCTCCTTAACCAATTTCTTCTCTATTCTGTTCACAAATTCCAATAGCTTCATGTTGAAGTCATCCTGCTGCTCTTTGGTTTTCATAAGCCTTTCATTATCAGCTTTATGGATTTGGACATCCTTCTGCAAATTCTTAATGGTCTCAACCATATTCATATCTTCATTCCTTTCTTCTCCATGTCCATTGGATTTCGTTCCTTCCATGCCCAAAGGGATATTCATCCCTCTGCTCTTCTCTGGATGACTGTAATTCCCTTGTGCCTCTTCCATTCCTACAGACTCTGCACTGGTCTGACCTGATCGAGTTGTTGTTAATTCTCAAAATGTGCAGCCATCAAAAATAATCAGACTAACAAATCAACAATTCATGAGAATATGCACCATTTTGATTCAACATACACATCAACATTATCACTCCTAGTTTCCTGGTGTTATCACCACGACAATTCTAGATAAGATCCAAGTCTCGAGAATGCTGATGCACAGTTCCTTCCGAGATACTCTTGCGCAAGAAGGTGGTTTTGTCGAAACCACTTTCACCAAGATATGGTATTACGTGTCTCAACATGTCAAATCCACCACTCGTGGAGCGGGCAATGACTAGTTAGATCACCCTGCTTCATTTGTTAGGTACTTTGCAGCATGTGATGTCATTTGAACACCGCCATGTAATGAACTCAAAAGATAATTATTTGAAATGGATTGGCTGAGCATGGAAATCCAACGCTCTTTGTATGTAATCTATCTGTGCTTCATAAATGGAGTTCTATAATTACCACTCCCCATTTTGAATATATCTGCGTATCCATAACCGTAGTAATCTTCAAGTTGCTCAACTTCCTTCTCTCTACAAAGACACATTTTTGTATCCCCAACTTGAGATACATGGACAAAGCTAAGTCGAGTGAGACTGGTTGTTCGAGCAACATGCTAGGCTTTCCTGCAAATAAGGATTAAAGGTTCCTTGTGCACCTTCTAGTAACTAAGTTCCACATAGAGCCGGTTATAGAGTCGTGATTGGAAGTCAGGATGAATCCCACTATAAAGGATTTAGTCATCAACAGGACAGCTGCTAAGAAGAAAAGGACTAGGCAGCATAAGAAGGAGGAATCTACGGTTGAGGTGGTCGAAAGTGTTGGAGAAAATCAACCGTTCTGGTTAGACTCTTGTTTAAAAGTGGAGATCACTAAGATGAAGTAAGTCTTCAACTAAGATAAGCATGTCTCAGTGAATTTTGAACAACCGGTAGTGGAGGTAAAGAGTATAAGAGATGATAGGCCTGTTCTTCAATGACCCTTTTTACAACAGGCTAACTTCTATCATCACCCTTTTGTAATTTTGTGATTAATATNGAAGTTAGCCTGTTGTAAAAAGGGTAACTTCTATCATCACCCTTTTGTAATTTTGTGATTAATATGATTATATAAATATAGAAACAGATTTTAGACTGTTTTATTACAATTTCTATCTAGTGATGTTATGACTCTTGTTTTATTTTATAATAAGTTTTTCTTGTAATCTTATATTTTATTTTCATCTGTCTAAATCGGAAGAAATTAAATTCGGAATTCTTTTTAATTAATGCTTCAATGTGGTTATGTGTTTATTTCTCTTTTATTATTATGCAATTTAAACTCAGACTCCTCGCCTTCCAAGCGACTTCGCACGCATTAACTTGACCTTTTCATTTATATTATTCTGCATAGCAATATTACAAGGTAAACACTTATCTGCACACCTAAATGTACTATGCATTTCTTCTTCTTCGTACCGACTACTTATGTGCACTACTCTGGCATTGTGCGCCAATATCCACTGTGCATAGTTTCGATACTGTGCACCGATATTCCACATGCATTTTCTTCCTATGCATGCACCATGTCAAGTTTAACATATTCCTTCGCGCTCAAATATCTGCGCACACTACTGAATACACCGTCATGAAACAACTTATACTCATACTTATGCGCGTACCTCAAAAACTCCTTTGCATTAAGAAATACTTGCGCACCCCATGTGCACCTTACTATGTGTGTGCTTACCGTGCAAGGTTAATTTCAGTGCGTGCATATACACATAATAATCTTCTGCACGAAGCCACAATTTACTGTGCACACTAGCACGCCACGGTTTCCCACGCGGTGCCAAATTTACCATGTGCGCCAATACGCCAACCTTTTCCAAGGACACTCTATGAATTTAATTCTGGTCACCTCGAAGTTACTTTTATGTGAATATTCACTTCAATTGCACCCTTCTGGCCCATCTAAGATCAGTGTTGAACTGAGGCTCTGATACCATACTATAACGATCCCCTCGACCAACTTGAGGCCAGGGTACACCACTCCATAGCAACCACTCATGCTCTGACGCTAGTCGGTAACATTCCCATCCATCAAGATGAGCCATGCTATTCTAGGGAACACTTTTGTTCCCATACTGCAGAACATACAGTGGCATACCCAGTAGTCAACTAAGCCATGCCACCTAAATTTATTCTTTAGACTGCATGCAACTAAAACATATACATACAGCACGCTCGCGGAAGCTTTACATCTATACATAAAAAAACAAGTACTTTGTGTAAAATATGACTTTTATATTCAAATAACAATAATTACCGACATGCATCATTTATAGGAAATTACCCATAATCACACAAGCAATCATAGTCACATATATGATAAAATCGTATCATAGGCATGTAAATAACAAAACAACATATCCATATTTCATACAATTGGTACTTATATTAGAAATACTTTCACCAACTGCTTACAGACCATCCACGAACCTCCCAGCCATAGACTACACTATTCATCACTCTCAACAATGAATTGCCCCTGAGCTGGGATTAAACTCCACCTAGGGTAAAGGGATTCCTATCCAGGATAAGGCTCATGGACAATAGGAAAGACTCCATATCAGGTGCTCACTCAACTAACAACCTATAGACTCTCATTCCCCACATGCCCGTCCCACCCAAGGAAGTATGCCCCTTCTCTGCTCAACAGTCCCTTGGCTGGCCCACTTCCCTTCCAGGGCTTCAACAATAGGCCGGACCGAAAGTTGTAGAGCGTTGTAGCTACAGTTTAGCACCTATGGAAATCAATCCCCAACAATTCTCTCACTCAAATAACTACTCACAGGCTTGAAAACCCTCTTCTTCAATCCCGCTCCAAGCTAACCAAGTACACCAACAAAAAAGGATGGGGAAAATAGGCTTCGAAAAGGTGAAAATGGTTGTCTCAAGGATAACAGAAAGTATGAGTCAAATGGTCATGGAGTCATTGACTGGATAACTGAGTGTGTTTTGGAATCTCAGTGAACTCTTTGTCAAAAATGATGATCAGCCTGATGGTCCCCCTCTTCCCCATTCGTAAGGTCTCTGTGTGAAAAAAATCTCCCCTCTGAGCTAAGTTTCCCCACGATATGAATGCATGTCCCCAACTTGACACTTGTCATATCGAAAGTTACTTTTGTACACTTGTCCCCAACTTTAGAACTTAGGATAGACTAATTATACATACTTTATGTTTTAGGAAATATTAATATAGTATTCCCTTGACTTTTGGCCCTCCCTTTCCCTAACTAGTGAAGTTCAGTCCCCCATCTCTTTTATCGTGGTCGGTCTACACGCAGTGATGTATTTTATATTAATCATGAGTCATGTACAAAGTAGGTGCTCTAGCCTTTAACATCTAGGCATGTTGGCCTAATTCCAAGACATAATCATTCTGACTTATAATACTGGCTCACCAGCTTATAATGCATATTATATACACAAAGGTTCACTGACCTTAATATTGTGTGCACTTAGTTATTGTGCGATGTATCTTATGACTTTAAGGTTGCGCACACCTTAGTTACTGCACGTGGTATTAAAAAATGTGCACATTGCATCCCTTTACTGTGCAGCATATGTGCGCACCATGCCATGAAAGGTGTATTAGAAAAATGATGTCTAAACATCTCACTAGCTTAAATATACTTGGATTATATTTACATTTTGGGTTCGGCCGAGGGATATTACATAAGGGATTCTAGTTTTCAATACCAGTAGTCCCTTCCTATGCTTGACTTCTTATTTTTCATTCATTTTTTGAGGAGTTGCAGAGGTGAACGCAGCCTGTAGTGGGCATGCACGCGTGCATATGCGCCCTACCCTTGGACAACCCAAGTACATAGACTTGTTGTTTAAGTGTCAGTAGCGTGCCTGTGTTGAGAAAATTTTTTTTAAAAGAAGAGGTGGTCACCCTCTTCCCTGTCATAAGTCATACTTCTTAGGGGTTTTCTTGATCTAGTACTAGTCTCTGTTATTGTAGTCTTTAGCCTCGGTTTGACATCAGTTTGCTTGTCTTTTTAAAAAAATATTTCTTCTGTTTCCTATCTTTTTAAACTTATTTTTAGCTTGAAATTTTAAGAAAAATGAGTTGCATTTTGAAAAAAAAATCCCCCTCATGACTAGGGGGGGGGGGCATGAATCATGTATTCATCAGTCCCTTTTAGAATCTTTTGTTATCTCTGCTTTGATTGGGAGAAAATATAAAAAAAAAACTTAGTTTACTAGATCTCTTTCTTTCTTGGCATTTTCTTTGCATCGATATTTGAAAAAGAAAAAGAAATTAGCATAGTGTTCTATTTTCTTCTAATTTTAAAAGCATTTCAAAAGAAAAATAAGAAAGATAATCCTTTTTGCTAGTGTTCTTATCATTTTCATTTTTCACAAAAGTATTAACAACAACAATTGCACTACCACACCTTTGAGTAAATCAAACCTCAAAAACAAAGCTAATTAAAAATAACTAGACTTTTATGTTTGTAGGGTCAACCAACTAGTTTAGGGTTAGGGCCGTGAATTAGGTTGGAGAGGAAACTCTTCAAGGCCGTTAAACCAAACTTTGGAGTTTGAGTTAGGGAGTGTTAAATTCCAGTAATGTGGAAACTATCTGGGACCCCCATCTAACACAGGGTCTAAACACGAGGTAACGCGTGGAAAGGTAGTAGAGATAACCCCTCCAAATCTGGACCAATCATAGCGGAGGAACGCATATAGAGGGCTTGTCTTGTGATTCCGTTGATCGCATTTTCTATGGATATTCGTGGGTCTCAAATATGTTCGAGGTCCTCAGTCATCTTATGGAACACTTTCTTTCGACACCCTTGATAGGTTTCAGGCTTGATA
This sequence comes from Picea sitchensis, assembly GCA_010110895.2. Taxonomy (NCBI): domain Eukaryota; kingdom Viridiplantae; phylum Streptophyta; class Pinopsida; order Pinales; family Pinaceae; genus Picea; species Picea sitchensis. The sequence continues at coordinate 12,015 of SNQJ01S0206903.1, forward strand.
CCCTGCTCATTTTGGTCCACCCGACTATCGACTGTACCCGCATGGTAGTTGTTCACGAGCTGGCAACCTAGTTGCCTTTACTTTAGGGACTTACACAGGTGACTGTGGGGGTATACTATGGTACATAGGGTAGATATCGTGCCACTCTTTGTAGATTATATCCAGAGGGTGCTTCTGTATTCGAGTTGCACTTGCACCAGTAAGTTTCTCTAGTGTTGGTTGGTGTAACTGTTCTTCCAAATGGTTAGTCATTTGTTTGATTTTCCTTTAGGAACTTTTATTTCATGCTCTGTTCTCCTTAGTTTTCCATAGTGAGTTAGTCAGTCATGGCTTTGGGTATTTGAACTAGGGTGGTAGACCACCCACTCTGTCGGTCGCGAGGACTTTTTGGTCTTCTACTTAAGAACGTGGAGCCACCTCTTTATAGGCGTTGTTTTGATAACACTGTTTTTTCATAGTCAGTGTGTGAGACTTTTATAGATTTGAACAATCTCGCAAGGGGAGAACCTGTGCATAATATATTCATGGCTAAAGTTCCCAACCATACCAACCAAGGAACCCCTTCGCAAGGGGATTCTTTTTCTTTTCCCTTCTTCGGAAACGTTGGTGTCCCTTTGATGGCCACTTTGTACATTCCTGGGTTGAATGTGGGATTACCGGTTTGGTTGGGTACAATTCCAAATGTCCCAAATGCTCTTGATGCTTCCCAGCTAAGAAATTTATGTCATGGGCATAATGTTGATGTTCCTTCATCAACAAAGTCTTCTCCTCCTCCTTCTTCTGCATCTGGTGAAAGTACAGTTACTAGTAACCAGAAGTCTAAACAAAGTAGAAAGAAGAAGAATAGGAAGAAGAAATCACCAACCTCTGCGAGTCATGTTGGAGATAGTTCGACAACCTATGCAAGTCATGTTGAATACCAACACCTAGCCTCTGCAATTCATGCTGAGGGCAAGCACCCACCCTCTACAATTCATGCTGGGGGAAAAATTCCAGTCCCTGCTAGTCATACTGGCAATAGGTCTATAGTCTCTGTGAGTCATGCTATCGACCCATCACCAACCTCTTCAAGTCATGTTGGATAAGTGCAAACAACCACTGCCATTTATTGTGGGGGTATTGATTCTATTGAGAAACCTAAGCGGATAGGAAGTAAGCCTAAGTTCCCTTGTAAGCTTAGCAAGAAAGATCACCTTACTCATTTGTGCCCTAGCATTCTAGAGGTACAAAGATTGTGGTCCCTGTCTGCAAGCTCTTCTGATTCTGAGTCTTCTGAGGTTTCCTCACAACCTATTCAACCATTGGTTGAGAAAGTGGTCATGATGATGCAATCATCGACTGATCCCACTCCTCTTCTGGGGGGTGAGGTTCCTTTAGAACATGTAGTATCGCATCCTATTAAGCCATTGGTTGCGAAAGTGGTCATGTCGATGCAGTTATCGGCTGATCCCACTCCTCTTTTGGGGGGTGAGGTGCCTTTAGACCATGTAGTCATGCATCCTATTCATCCATTGGTTGTGAAATTGGTCATGCCAATGCAGTCATTGGATGATCCCACTCTTCTTTTGGGGAGTGACGTGTCTACCGACTATGTTTTTAGCATTTCTGGTTCAGTAATTTCAGAAAAGGGGGCATTCTACTCATTCCGAGCACACCCCCTACAAGCCCTAGGATGGTTTCCTTTGATTGAAATGACCTTGTTGAGCCTCATATTCCTTCTGCCGCACCTTTTCAAATAAGGGTTGAAGTTAATTCAACAAACATTTTTCGATGTATTATGGATGAAGGAGCCTCTGCAAGTATTTTATCCTCCTCGATTTGGAAAGTCTTGGGATCTTCCGAGATTGTGTCCTCTTTACATGAGCTATTGGATTTTGACAGACGTCTTAGTGAATATTTGTGGATTCTTCCTCAGTTTCCTATCTCATTAGGTGGGAAGACTGTCCTTGTCAATGTTATAGTAGTGCAAGGCCTGTTATATTTCAATATGCTTCTCGGGTGTGGTTATGTATATGCTATGAATGTTGTGGTGTCTACACTCTTCTAGGTTATGCATTTCCCTCACAATGGAAGCATTGTCACTATTGACCAGCTGGCATCTGATAATTACCATCCTAATTCAACATTGTTTCAGGCTATCCCTTTACATGTTCCTAGTGTTCGCGTAGACTCTACCCCTCCACGAGTTAATTACGTGGTGTCTTATCTTTGATGTTCAATTGCTTATGAGAAGGAACCTATGAAGTCATGTTTTCCCTCTCGAGACTTGGTCTCAAAAATTGATCCATTGGTTTATCCAATGGGGGCATGGGAGCCCTTTTTTCCCCCTCTAGGTCCAAGTGATCTTGAGTCTCCTTTTGAGTATGATCTCGTTGTTTGTAGATCCTCAAGCCATTGTGCTTGTGATTCTTCATTGATAGACTCTGCCAATCCTACGCAGGGCCTCCATCGTCATATGGAGTATGGTCAGTTTACTCCACCCTTTGGGACCGTCGACCCTCGTTTACGTGATTTCTTGGATTTTGAATTGCCTTCAGACGAAGCTATCCTTGAAGCCATGACTATGGTTTCTATACCTAGGGAGGACTTACACCGTGTTTTGTGTTTTCTTCCCTTTTGGAAGAATTTCCAAGTTAACTATTGAAGAGACTCTTGGTCTGAGCCTAGCAGTGGGCTCTACCTGAACCAGTTTCATACATGAGTCGTAGACCCCATGGGTCTTCTTTTAAGCCCTTTTTAGACCCTCTAAAAATGAAAAGATTGACGAGTGATCTTGTTGACCTTCATGCTCGCTAAACTGAAATTTGAAAGCACGTATGTCTGACAGTAGTTTACCCCTTTTTCATTCTGGATGGTAAAATGTACAAAAAAAGGTATACTCTAGGAGCCTTGGTTCTCTAGAAGAGTATTCTCAGGTATAATTTTACCCCTTTTTCGGGCCTGAGAGACTAAATTTACGAAAACCGAACCCCCACAGAGTCCATAGTTAAGCTCTTTTCAGACTCCATAAAATTGAAAAGATCGTCGAGTGACCTTATTACTTCACACTCATTAAAATGGTCCAGAAGAACATCCCACATGAAGTCCATAGTTAAGCTTTTTTTAGACTCCTTAAAAATGAAAAAATTGCCAAGTGATCTTGTCTTTATCACAATCATTAAAAAATTTCGAACCGACTAGACTACCGTCGAAAAAGGTACTCCAGTGGAGTCTCCTTTTACGCCTTTTTAGACTCTCTAAATATGAAAAACCACCGAGTTTACCTTCTCTGGGCTTGTTAAAACCACATCGAAGGACATTACCATTGTGTCTTAATAATCACATTTGCATACCCGCATCTTTTGCCTAATGTCGGCTCCATGTTGCTCTCAACTGAACCATATGAAGCATGCCTTATATGCAAGCCCTGTAGCACTTTGCCTCTGTGTCTTGACACCTTGGGCCATGGAGGATATTTCCCGAGTGTCCTTTTCCTGCATATATCCTTCTTCTCTCAACATCCATGTGTTCCTTGCATTTGGAGCTAGTATGTCTCCGACACTCGATCCTCCTTTGTAACGTAGCATTATTTTATTCTTTTTCAAGATTTCCAAAATTATTGAAAAAGACAAAAAAAATCAAATATACCCCAAAAGAGGAAGGGAAAAGTATTTTCTTTTGTTGGCAGCACAATGATTTGACCTTGGACAAAGCACATCCTTCTGTTTGTTTGTAAAGCTTTGGATTTAACATGACCTTAGGAAGCTATTATTGCTACATAGAGTTGTGTCCTCCTCCATTTGGTTATTCTTCCAAACATTTGAGAGTTTTCGTTGCCTCTTGCATCATGGACTTATGTAAAATACCAAGCTTCCCGAGTCTCATCTTTTGTCCTGCTATTGTCCAAGGGAAGTTTTTACCAAGCTTGAGTCATCCCCTCTGTTGGAAATACTAAGACAACTGAGAGGGGGGGGGTGAATTAGTTGTTTTTGAGCTTAAACAATTTTATACCATTTAAAAATTATTAATCTTCCTTCAAGTGATCATCAACAATATACAACATATTGACAGTAAAAGTAAAGACCATCAGCCACACATAAAGTACACATAGAGACATATTTTCATGAGGAAACCCATAAAGGGAGAAAACCTCTTCTTCTTCGAAATGATAGGCAGTATTTTTCAGTTATGTACATCATTTACAATTGAGCACCAACTCAATGTGAGGCTGCTACCTCTGTTTTACAAGATGCAACTTGATTGAGAGCTCCAACTCTCTGGTTTCTCTAGCACCCACTAGAAGGAAGCACCAACTCCCTGAGTATTCCAGC
>SNQJ01S0206904.1:0-16324 GCA_010110895.2 Picea sitchensis
GAAACAACATGATGTATACTATCCATCCATGGGTGTTGTATCTTCATGTTCATTTTCCTTCATGTCCAAATAACTTCATCAATCTTCTGGTCCAAAACCCATGACTAGGGTTGACATAAATGACAACAACCAATCTTCCAATAGTTGAGAAGCTTGAAGAAGAAGTTGTCACATTGAGAAGTAAAATCGTCAATCTCAACAAGAACATTGAAGAGACAAAATCATCCACATCAGTTATAGAGAGCGAAGAGAAGAACTCTAGGTTGCTAGAAAAGAAGAATGAAGAAAATAGAAAGAATTATGCAGAAGTACTCAAAATAAGGAATCATGGTAAACCAAAAAGGTTTACCACAGAAGATTTTCCAAACATACAGAAAGGTTTGGATAATAAATGAAAGAAAAGAAGTACATGTAAATACGGAACAAGTTCAAGAGATTTTAATTTTAAGCATTGTAGTGAAAGATGAATCCACATACAAAAAGAAAGAAGTTAGAGCTCAGAGAGATGATGAATCTACCAATGAAGATGATGATGAATACACATCAGAGTAGGAATTGTTCTGAGTCATCCAACTTAGAGACTCCCATTTAACATGAATATTATATAGGGGGAGTCTATGCGATAGTTGTTACAGACCAAAAAACCATCCTTCGAGCAGCTTGCAGAGTTTGAGTAGACAAATCCAGAGCAGTTAGTTAGTAGAAGTACAGTTTGATAGTTGTAGTAGTGAAGACTTCATGATAGTATAGTAATAAATGGGTCATCATTAGGGACAGTTGTGCAGTAGAGTCTTGGACAATATGTATAGATATGGATTTGTAAGAACACATAGCAATTTTGGACAAATATATGACAGTGGACGAGAGCATGGATTCATAGATTGTTTCAAAGAGTGGTTCAGAGACAAAGTAACATTATGGATGTTAATTACACAGGAAATGGCTCGAACAATGCTAATGGATTCAAAATTGATAGATATTTTTTGGACACATGCAGTTCTTACAACAGTTCACTGTTGATTAAGGTTGGTTGTCATTGATGTCAACCCTTGAAGTAAGATTGGTAGCACAAAGGTTTGAGTAATGGACCCAAGTTTGTTTGATGTAAAGATGACTGATTATTTTCTTGTCATAGTTGATAAGAAGTACAAATGAATGAACTCCAAAGTGGTCCCCTTATGGTAAAATCCCTCACGGGAAGATGCTTTGTGGATTGAGTTATCATAGAAGTATGGTTAGATAACCCATGCTTAATTGTGGAATAATGAGATCAAGGTCAGTGATTTTTTTAGTGAAACTATCCTAGATGGATAGTTCTTGTCATGTCATTTTTGGTGGTATGTGGAACATCACATAACTCCTCATGGTTAGAGAGTTATGGACATATGAAGTTGAAGAACCCTCATGAGTCATATAGAAGCCCCCAAAAGTCAAGTGTTTGAAAAAGAAATTATTCAAATAATAAAGTAAATGGAGAAATCCCTAAAATAAGGAAAGTGTAATGCTACATGAAAGTATAAATAAGAGGAAAAAATATCTCACTTAATCACACTTGAATATCATTGAATATCTATTTTTTTGTGAAAGGTTATTTGGGCAGGTATTATTGATAGAGGAAATTTGTAGCAGAAAAAGTGTGGCAGGAAAAGTGTGGTAGAAAAGGTGTGGTACGAAAACTGTGGTAAAATAAGTGCAGCAGAAAAAGTGCGGTAGAAAAAGTTCGACAGAAAGAGTGCGATAGAAAAATCATGGTAGAAAAAGTGTGACATAAAAATCATGGCAGAAAAAGTGTGGTAGAAAAATCGCTGTAGAAAAAGTGTGGTAGAAAAAGTGTGACAGAAAAATCGCGACAGAAAAAGTGCAGCAAAAAAAGTGCGGCAAAAAAATCATGACAGAAAAAGTGCGGCAGAAAAATCGTGGCAGCAACATGGTTGGGGTCTATTTATGAGAGATATGGCACATCATGTTTAAGGTATGTTTTGTGAGCTAGGGTTTAGTTCTTGAGATGGTAATTGATGTTTAGTATTACTGCATATATCATATTTGTTGAGGGATACAGTTGGTATTTTGTTGTTGGTATTTGGCATATGGACATTGTTCTTTTGGTTGTGATGTTTTGTTGAAGTTGTTGGTTTAGATTGAGGCTACATAACAGTGAGGTTGTGGCACATGATTTGATGTAAGAGTTTATGGTATTTGGTTTATGGATAGAGTGATGAATTGTTAGATAACTTTTGATGGTTATATTGGTTTATGTCTTTAGTATATGGTTGAGGTACATATTGGGTACATGGTTGAGACAAGTAGTTGATGAGTTGGCACATACATGAGGTGTATAGTTGATGAGTTGGCACATACATGAGGTGTATAGTTGATGATGTTGGTACATCTTGATGAGTCGAAGTTGATGCATGGTTGATGCATGGTACATGTCGGTTCAGGTTATTGGTATAGGTTTTTTGGTGCAGGTTGATTTGTACAGGTTGTTACAGGCTATTGGTACAGGTTGACAGTGAAAGGTTTATAGTGGTAGTGGTTGATTTAGTGATAGTGACAGGTTGTCTACATTTGGAATTTATATTTCAGGGCGATTGGATGAGGCAAGGATAGATGGTTGTAGCCACCTTCTGGTTGTATCCAGAGAACATAGGAGGTTGTAGCCAAAGAATTGTGGAGTTGGAGCTTCCCTAAGGTTGTAGCCTAAGAAACTAGGGGGTTGGAGCCTCCTTCCAGTTGCAGCTAGAAAAAAAAGAAAGTTGGTTATTCCAATGAATGCAATTCTTCAAGAAGTATAAGAAAAAACATTTTGTGTTTTTCTCCCACTTTGGGTTTCGACGTAAAAACACTGGTGTATTGTGTATGTGTATGATTTCTCATTTGTTCATTTTTTATTTACTATGCAATTATTGGATGATAATTCTACATTGACATAACACTTTCATTATATAGTTAAAAATGATTTAATTTATCTATCACTGATTCACCCCCCCTCTCAGTAATCCAAAATTCACATTCAAAACAGAGTAATGCTCAGAAACAACAATGACTAAACTTCATACGAGCTATGGAAAGGAAGACCAACAAATGTGAATCACTTCAGAATATTTGGAAGAAAATGATACATCAAAAGATAAAATGGAAGAATGAGAAAGTTTGACTCTCGTCTGGAAAAAGAAGTACTTGTTGGTTACTCAAGTACAAGGAAACCATAAAAGTGTTACAATCTGAGATTGAACAAAGTTGTGGAAATCATCAATGTAACAATTGATGAAATAGGTGGACAAGAATCGAAGTAAGAAGAAGATCAATCAATGGAACAACTTTACGAAGAAGAAGCAAAATATGAAGAAGAAGTAGAAGAGGAAGTTCATCAAGTGCCTTCAAATACACCTAGTAAACAAGTACAAAAGAATCATCCTTCAAATCAGATTATCATAAACAAGGATGCAGGAGTTGAGACTAGAAAAAGAATCCATTCACTAGAAAAAATACACCTAGCACTCTTATCTATGATTGAACCAAACATTTTTTAAGAGGCTAGCAAGGATGAATTCTTGAATAAGGCCATGGATGAAGAATTCGATCAAATAGAGAAGAATGACACTTAAGAATTGGTTCCAAGACCAAAGAATAAGAATGTGATTGACACAAAGTGGGTTTTCAGAAATAAATTGAATGAATATGGACATGTTACAAGGAACAAATCTAGATTGGTATGTAATGGATACGCACAGGTTTAAGGAATCGAATTTGAAGAGAAATTTTCCCTAGTTGCCAAAATGGAAGCAATATGATTTATTTTAGCTTATGCATTCTCCAAGAATATTAAAGTGTATCAGATGGACTTGAATTCATATTTTATGAATGGGGAAATTGAATAAGAAGTCTATATCGAACAACCAGAAGGATCTCATTTGTTAGAGAACGTAACTTACGTGTGCAAATTGAAGAAGGCCTTGTATGGTCTAAAACAGGCTCCTAGAGCATGGTACTCTAGACTGGATAAATATTTATAACAGACATGGTTCAGAAAAGGAAGTGTAGACAACAACATCTACATCAAGATAACTCAAGATAGTATTTTATTAATTGAAGTTTATGTTGATGATATTATTTTTCGAAGTAATGATGACATGTTAAGCCATAAATTTGCAAAGGATATGCAGAATGAATTTGAAATGTCATTACTTGGAGAACTATCCTTCTTTCTGGGTCTTCATATATGTCAAAGAAACTAAGGAATTTTGATTTCTCAAACTAACTATATCATAGAAATGCTAAAGATGTTCGGAATGGAAGATTGTAAACCAGTTACCACTCCTATGAAAACCAATTGCAAGTTGAGGAAAAATGATGATTCAAAGTATACAGACCATAGGAAATAGTGGTCAATGATTGGTATCCTACTATATGTGACAACATCCAGACTAGATGTAATGTAGGAAGTTGTATAGGTGGCACGAGTGCAAGAAACACCAAAGGAATCACATGTATTAGCAGTGAAGATGATTTTCAGATATCTCAAAGGAACATAAGAGTTTGGATTATAGTTTCCAAAAGGAAAGGATTTATCACTTATTGCCTATACAGATGCATATTGGGTAGGTTTCATTGATGCTCGATGAAGCACCAATGGAGAAACATTCTACTTGGGTGAGTGTTTAGTATCTTGGCTAAGAAAGAAAAAATCATCAGTATTGTTATCTACAACCGAAGTAGAGTATATTGCCACAACAGAATGTTGTACTCATGTTTTGTGGAAGAAACTAACTTTCACAGATATACAGGTTGATTATGATGAGCCCATTCCAATCTATTGTGATAATACAAGTGCCATCAGTATCTCAAATAACCCGATGATGCACTCCAAGATAAATAACATTCCAATAAAGTATCACTTTCTACAGGAATAGGTTGTAGAGAATAACATCAGAGTTGAATATGTGGGCATAATAGAACAAGTTGTAGACAACTTTACAAAACTGTTTCCAAAGGAAGCCTTTGAGTATCCTTGCCATAGACTCAGATTAATTTCTACTCCAAAATGAATTCTTTTGAATGATTATCTTATATGTCTGATATTTACATGAGGAAGCACCATAAAGATGAGAGTTTAGGTTGGGAGATCTATTTCAGGAAGAGTTCACTCAGGGGGAGCAGGCCCATATGGAAAGATACATTTTCCATTTATGACAAAGGGAGAGAGATTTATCATATGCAAAGCTAAATGCTTGGAGAAAGAGCACATAGGCATGGTTCCAGGGGGAGAGATGGTCATGGGGGGATCATGAGTGATATGACTTCAGTATTTCATCAGAGTGTTTCCATCAATGCCAAAGGGGGATATTATTGATTATTTTGGTTGGTTGTCATTGATGTCAACCCTTGAAGAAATTTTGGTAGCGAATTCTGGTAGCACAAAGGTTTGGTTAATGGACCCAAGTTTGTTTGATGTATAATGGTATGATTTTTAATAGATTTGAAGGTAATATTATTCTATATGGATAGTACATCTCATTCCATTTCCGGTGGTATATGGAATGTCACATAACTCCTCATGATTAGAGATTTATGGCTATGTGAAGTTTGATAACCCTCATGAGTCATCTCGAAGCCCCAAAAGGTAAAAGTAGTAAAAGTGGTTGCAAAGAAGAAATTATTTAAATAATACCATTCTAGATGGATAGTACATGTCATGTCATTTCTGGTGGTATGTGGAACATCACATAACTCCTCACGGTTAGAGATTTATGGCCATGTGAAGTTGGAGAACCCTCATGAGTCATCTAGAAGCCCCAAAAGGTCAAAGTAGTCAAAGTTGTTACAAAGAAGAAATTATTTAAATAATAAAGTGAATTGATGAGTGTACTATAAGTCAAAGTGGATGCAATTTATTTTTTTTAAACAATAAATTTAATGGAGAAAGTACTAAGTGGACAAGTGGTTAGAAGAGGGTTAACCCTAAAATAAGGAAAATGGTTTAAGATGGTTAAAAGGTAACCCCTTGAGGAAGCTACATAAAAGTATAAATAAGAGGCAAGGGTCTCTCTCTTTTATTACACTTGAGCATATTGAATATCTATAAGTGACTGAGGTAACCAAAGGATATCTAAGGTGAATTTAAGAGGAAAGGTGAAGTAAATAAGGCCAAAATTGAAGGGAGGATAAATTTGTTTGATGATGCTTTCTAAGGTATGTTATTTGCAGGTCATCTAACCATTTTCTCAATAACATTTTTTATAGAATGATTTAGACTGTGAAATATGGATTCCATTGAGGAAACATATCCAAGTAGTTGTGATAACAATTTCAGCTTGTGGGTCATTGTAATTTTGGAGTTACACTCTGTGGAAAATAGGGTTTGTGGCTAGTCCTGAAACTTGTCTAAAACAAGTTTTTCTGGTAAAAACATCATAACGTCTTCATAACAGATCCAAATTCAGTAAGACCAAATGTATTGGTTAGATTACATTCTTTAGTATTCTTTTCACCATTTTTAGATCCATACAACAAATATTTTTTGCGGGGCATGCTCTACAATCTCGCTCTCTAGAATAAGACATAATTCAACAAGGTATGCCATTTTTTCTATAACTCCTTTTCTGAGAGGTTCCAAGCAGTGAAACCTGGAGGAATTCCATTAAAGACACTGAAGAACATTGTGTACTATTTTCAGATATTTATTCATTACAGATACATAGTTATGATTATTTCAAGTTAGGTTTGTTGACTAATCCAAAATTAGTCATGTGAGACTAAAGTAAAGTTTGATGAAAATGCTATTCTCTTGTTGTTAAAGTTAAGGAAGGTTTTCAAGTATGTGATCATATACACCAAGTCTATTATAGAATTACGAATCAAATTTGGATGATGAAATTGATGAGGGATTTTGGTTGAGGTACATGGTTGAGAGAAGTAGTGGATGAGTTGGCACATACATGAGGTGTATAGTTGATGATGTTGGTACATCTTGATCAGTCATAGTTTATGTGTATTTTATGGATGATTGGTACATATTTGGTGCATGGTTTATGCACTCGTTGATGGTATAGGTTGGTGCATGGTTGATACACTTGTTTATGGTACAGGTTGATTACAGGTTGTTTGGTGCAGGTTGATTGGTTTAAGTTTACAACAGTATATCTCACATTGATAGTGTGAAAGTGGTTCCATAATTATACTTATATGTTAGGGTGGTTGGATGGGGCAAGGACATGTGGTTGTAGCCACTTTTCGGTTGTAGTCAAAGAAGATAGGGGGTTGTATCCTCCTTCTGGTTGTAGCTAGAGAATTAGGGAGTTGGAGCTTCCTCAGGTTGTATCCTAAGAAACTAGGGGATTGGAGCCTCCTTCTAGTTGCATCTAGAAAATTAAGGAAGTTGGTGCTTCCAATGAATGTAATTCTTAAATACATATAAAAAAGAATTATGTGGTTTTCTCTCGCTTTGGGTTTCCACGTAAAAACACGAGTGTACTGTGTATGTGTATGATTCATCATTTGTTCATTGTTTATTTACTCTTCAACTATTGGATGATAATGCTACATTGATATAGCACTTGAATTCTATGGTTAAAAAGGATTTAATTTATCTATTACTGATTCCCCCCCCTCTTAGTAATCAAACACTCACTTCTTTGATCTTTCTAGACTAGTAATTCCACCCTTATATAATTAGGTGGAAGCAAATGATAAAGGGGGACCTTGGTTTGTTCTTGGATAATCTCCTCAATCAACCAACTGACAATTCACCCAAAACACCTCCTTTAGGGCATAGAATTGAGAATAAAACTTCGTAACAAAATTTGGGCACAAAGTTTAAAATGATATATGTTTCATTAGAATTTTCACATGACAAAGGCTCATATGTTTTCTTTGTTGGAGAAGAAATATTCAATGGGATTAATTTTATTTTCTCTTTTATTCTTTCTCCATTCCATAATCCTTTTGGATGGATTATTTCTCAACACATGAGTTGGTGGCCCATTAAACCTTGCAATAATCAATTATTTTCGAACTCATGCAATANCATGGTTGATACACTTGTTTATGGTACAGGTTGATTACAGGTTGTTTGGTGCAGGTTGATTGGTTTAAGTTTACAACAGTATATCTCACATTGATAGTGTGAAAGTGGTTCCATAATTATACTTATATGTTAGGGTGGTTGGATGGGGCAAGGACATGTGGTTGTAGCCACTTTTCGGTTGTAGTCAAAGAAGATAGGGGGTTGTATCCTCCTTCTGGTTGTAGCTAGAGAATTAGGGAGTTGGAGCTTCCTCAGGTTGTATCCTAAGAAACTAGGGGATTGGAGCCTCCTTCTAGTTGCATCTAGAAAATTAAGGAAGTTGGTGCTTCCAATGAATGTAATTCTTAAATACATATAAAAAAGAATTATGTGGTTTTCTCTCGCTTTGGGTTTCCACGTAAAAACACGAGTGTACTGTGTATGTGTATGATTCATCATTTGTTCATTGTTTATTTACTCTTCAACTATTGGATGATAATGCTACATTGATATAGCACTTGAATTCTATGGTTAAAAAGGATTTAATTTATCTATTACTGATTCCCCCCCCTCTTAGTAATCAAACACTCACTTCTTTGATCTTTCTAGACTAGTAATTCCACCCTTATATAATTAGGTGGAAGCAAATGATAAAGGGGGACCTTGGTTTGTTCTTGGATAATCTCCTCAATCAACCAACTGACAATTCACCCAAAACACCTCCTTTAGGGCATAGAATTGAGAATAAAACTTCGTAACAAAATTTGGGCACAAAGTTTAAAATGATATATGTTTCATTAGAATTTTCACATGACAAAGGCTCATATGTTTTCTTTGTTGGAGAAGAAATATTCAATGGGATTAATTTTATTTTCTCTTTTATTCTTTCTCCATTCCATAATCCTTTTGGATGGATTATTTCTCAACACATGAGTTGGTGGCCCATTAAACCTTGCAATAATCAATTATTTTCGAACTCATGCAATAATCGATTATTATTTAATGGATAGGAGTGGCAAAGGTGCGCATTATTAACTTATTTGTTCAATTATTTAATGGACCAATCATTCATCTCCCTCTCTTTGTACTCAACATTTGTATCATACAATTATCCAAATGGACATGCCAGAGCATGTGCCAATGAGGAAAAATGAGCATAGTTTATAAATAACCCATTGTAGATTCTTTGGAGAACTTTGGTAGATAGATCGATAATGGATATTATTTAACAAGATATAATTTCCCCAAAATGGATGTGAGATGTGTGCTAAGGAGGGAAAACTCCAACGCTGAAGGTGGGTGCTCAATACCACTTTTGGTGAGTGAGTGAGGAAGTTAGGGTTAGGGTTTTATAACTTTTACTCATGGTAATCATCAAGTACAATGCATGAGTTGTCACTCCAATAGATGGGGATAACTGTAATACCCCTAGGTCTAACCCTAATTGTACATTTAAATGTAAATGAACAAATAGCCTTGTGAGCTAGGATATTTTGGGCCAGGGTGCTTATGTGGTTATTAGGCCAGAGATCCTAGATGATAAAGGCCAATGAGCCTATATTTGTAATATGTAAACACTTATATTATTAATAAAGTACATCATTGTTGCAGATCGACCCACAAATGAGTATAGGGGGATAAAATCCACTAGAAATGGAAAGGGGGGGATAAGAGTCTAGGAAGGGGATAAGATAGGGGGATTAATCCAAATGGAATGTTATATTAGTGTTCCTTAAAGATAAATTAATGGATATGAATATATCCTAAGTTCTAAAGTAGGTACAAGGGAGTCACTTGGGTTCCAAATGCCTTAAAAGACACATGCATATATATGTTTGGGGACATAGTGCAAAGGAGGCATTATTCCTCCATAGAGGTAGTTGTGAATCACACCTTATGGTACTGGACTATAATGAGGAAATTGTACCTGCAGTGGTTAGATCAAGAGTTGGATTGAAGAAGCAGGTTGTCAATCCCGTCGAATTGAAGAAGTAGGTTGTCATGCTCGTGGAATGGAATACACGGGTTTTCAGGACTATGATCATTATCTCTAGGTGAGAGAACTATTGGGAATTGATTTCCCAAGTTTCCAAACTACAACTAAAGGGCTCTTAGACTTCCTGTCCGACTTGTTGTTGAAGACTCGGAAGGGAAGTGCGACAACTGAAACACTATAGAGCAGAAAAGGGGAACACTTTCTAGGTGGGACATGCATGTGGGGAATGAGAGACTATAGGATGCTAGTTTTAATATGCACATGTGTATGATTTTATATGTTGTTAAATATACCTTATCTTGGGTTAGAAACCCTTTACCTTGGTGGAATTTAACCCCATATCGGGGGTGACCCACTGCTGAGAGTTATGAGCAATGTGGTCTAAGGATGGGAGGAACGTAGAAGGTCTGCATGTATTTGGTGTTTAATTATTGAGATAAGTGTCATTCGTGTACTTATTTCAATTATTGTGTGTGTGAAATTATGAGTTTTTGTCATAGAATTTCCTATTGTTAAATTCTATATATGAATTTTTATTGTTGCAGGCATGTTGTTATTAATTCTGCTTAACTCTGTTCAGATGAAGAATTCATTATTTAATGTAATGGTATCATAATTGTTAATTCCATGTGGCATGGACCAGATCAGGGCTGGGAACGTTACAAGAGCATTTGTTTTTAGTCCCTGATAATGGGGATGTTAAAATTGGTATCAAATAAATTTTTTTGTTGAGATGTAGGTAATGGGGGAAATACAAAGTTATATCATAGTTGATAAAGAGATATGTCTTGTGTGACATGGCCCAACCATGGTGGTTGGGTACATTACAAACTGGTATCAGAATCCATATTTCAACACTGAGCCTGCATGGGCCATTTACCAAAGCATAGAAGTGAAGTTATAGAGTTTGCAAGTGATTTGTTTGAAATAATATCAGGAAAAGTTCATTTGAAAAAAAATTAACAAATTTTTTTACGGTGTTTTTATGGTGAAATCGAGAGAATTTGACCGAAATTTGGTTGAAGCCCCAATTTATGTTATTAAATTCATGAGGAATTTGGGAAATTTGGTCCAAGGATGAGTTTTTGTAGACTTTAATCTTTGTCTAAGAAAAAATGGACTTGAAATTGGTCGAATTTTAAGTCAACATAAGGATATGTTCGACTGAATGAAATCAAATAAGTTTAATGGTTGCAGATCAACCATGGTGAAATGGAATGAAATTGGGCAAAAGCCTCAATTTCCTACAACTAAATAATGGAAAATTCGAAGTGAAAGATTCGAATTTGAAAATAGTGTACACATGTATACATATAGGGATTGAATTGCTTATATTAATATTAGTCACAAAGATCTAATGATGGCCCAAGAAGGAATTCCATTTTTAGGTGAATTTGAGCATTTTTGGAATTTTGGAAAATAGGAGAAATTGGAAAAAAATTGGTATTTTTCTGTACGTTGATGTCAAAATGATGTGGGGGGCCACGTGTTAGATGACATGGAGGTAGGTGACATGTACTACCATGGTGGAAGGTACATAGAAGCAGGGAGTTAGAAAAAAAGCTAAGTGTTGGATGAGCTACAGAAATGAAATACCAACGCTTATCCCATGTTCGTGAGTATTTTCTCTCCTTGACTTATCTTAGATATCCTATTAATCTCCTTCAAAAAACAATTCGAACAATTTGGTCGAATTATCTTCTTCTTCTCTCATCTATTGGGAATATTTTAATGTGTGCTCATTCTCCTCTTTTATGATAGTCATTGTTGGTTGTCTCCAATCTGTTACATCTACAATACACAAACTGTTAGCTTCACAAACGTTTGGCCCCATGGCCTCTTCCTCGGATTCTTGTTGCATCACCTCCTCATGTGCAGTACATGCACTGGCCTCTGTTGGGCTATGTTGCAGGAATATATTGATTCCCCCAATGATCAAGACACATCTTTGATCCTCCTCCTCTTTCATCATTCCTATATGATCTGAACTCACTTTCGAGTTCCTGAGACTTTCAGATAGTCTCACTTCATCTGTGCCCACCTGGCAACTTGAAACTTTTGTCCTGCCCTCCTGGAATTCTCCGAGATCCCTCACTGATCTCTGCTCATTGGCCTCCTGGAAATATGAATTTCCACCTCTACCCTTTTGGCAGTCTATGATATATCTAATTGATCTCATCTCATTATCTCACATGACACCTAGCATGCAACAAGAGAGGCGTCACTAGACAATAATGTATCAACAAGTGAGGCACTGCCAAACTTCTAGAAAAGGGGAGTTACGAGGCGAGGGGTGAGAGATGAGTTGGATATTTGTGGTAATATCCTAGGAAATCACATCATTCAAGTTTCTAGTGTCCTCTAGAATATCTAGAAGCCTCTCCTAAGCCTCCTCAAAGAGATATATAACAACGAAAATACTTGGAAAAGAAAGCGGAAGAATTGAATAGCAAGGTTATTCTTCCCAACTGCAAAATTATTCAGCTAGAAGTCATTGGAGCCTAGCATGACCAAGGAACTGTAAGGATAACCAAGGAACAAGGAGATTGAAGGATCCTACATCAACACTTGAGGTATGCTATCTTGATGTAAGTTCTTATTTACAATCAATAAATTATTTTGTTTTCCCCTTTTGAATATTTTTCAATTGATATATAAATGTTCAGATTTGATCTTGTAGATTACATATTAGATTAGATTCAAGCTAGATCTAGGATGCTAACATTGGGAATAAAGTAGAGTGGTGTTATCTTATCTTTGGTGTCTAGGAAGTGGGTTATAGGGGATGGAGCTGGAACTTCAAGATTGCAACAACCAAGAAACACCGAGGACAACCTTTAGGAAAAGGTAAGCCGTGTACTTAGCTCTTTGTATGTGATTTTTTTTTTTTAATAGGAATCCAATAGGAATTCTACCCCCTCATGTCTAGGATAACTAAGTTTATCCTAGGGAAATCTTACTGATCTATTTAGTGAGATCCATGTGAGATTTTTTCCCATAATAGATTTTCAACTCCACTAGGGAGTAGGTAAATTTGAACCCCTTTGGCATGGTCCTTACACTGTTATACATGTCCTAAAATGAGTGGACTACGAGCTTGTAGACTGTGATAGGAATCCTCTTTCAGATCCCCGCAATGGGATCTACCTCAAAAAGTATTATGCTTTGGCCTTTTGTCCACCTGATACTTTGTACATAAGTGTGTTTTAGTTTAGTTTTGGAGTGGAGTGTTTTTTCTTTTATACGCATGTTAATTGTCTCATTTAGTTTCTTATCATTCTTTCTTCTTGATTTGTAGATGTCATTGTCCACCTCAGTTTATGTGGGATACGCTGATGGTGCTAGTCGTAGTACCCAAAACATTGCTTCCGCCTCTTGGGTGATCTTATCACCCACTGATGAGCTTGTGAGTTCAGGAGGTGTCTACCTTGGACCTACAACCAATAATATTGCATAATATAGTTCCATCATTGAAATTTTTTCTAAAGAACCTACCCTTGGAATTCACAATCTTATCATTATATTATACTATTAGCTCATGGTCTCATAGTTGAACTGCACATATAGTGTCAGACATCTCTAACTTTTTCATAAGTAGTTAAGGGAGCGTCTTCTTGAATGTTATTTCAATTATCTTGAATATTGCTATGTCACCTCATGTGTTGGGGCACATCATGCTCTAGTTTCACAAGGACTCCCAATGTGGTAATCCCCTACAAAATTTGTCATACACGTTGTATTTCCTCACCACTTCCACCTCTAGCCCCTCTTGATGAATCCTTGTGGTGGCCTTGGCCCCACCCCTCTAGATGTTTCGATCCTACATATGCAAAGTATAATCTTGTGTCAGTATGCACCCAACAAAAAAATTTAATATACTAAAATCCCAAAAAAATAAAAAATGAAAATATGACAAAATTCCAAAAACACATTTACCTGTGGGGCCCCATGCCTCACTTGAGGGCAACGAAAACTTTGGGTCTTTCTGAAAATCCATTTATGCATATAGAAAATCCTATATGCTCCCAATCTAGTGTCATCACCATATTGTAAAACCAACACCATAATGGTCCTGATGTCCCCCCCACCCCCGTATCCTTCCCATGTACTCTGCCCAGAATACCATCTATGGTTCTATTGGTCCTTCCTGTATAGGTTCTATCTGCACAGCTAGATGAGGCACTCTCTCCATGGAGATGGTCACAAGAAGGGATCCATACCCAAACTGCTTCTTCCCACCCTATTTTCACTGGATCATTTAACTCTTCATGTTCAACAACACTCCCTCACCCTAGTTAAAAACCATTTTATTTAAGAACATGAGAGACACCAGCATGTTGGACTCAAAACTAAATGAGGAGTTGTCAAACCTTAATCCCAAGTAGTGAAAAATAAAATGGTCTTCAATGAAATATCCTTGATATCTCAGATTGGAATTTGGCCACTCATATTATGAGCACCAACATGACAATATTCCTTGATATAGCTGGTAATAGAATGACCTTCCCCTCCTGGTGTGTACCCCACACACCATGGTATACCTCGATGAGATATCCCCATGGAAAAAGTGATGTCATCTATTTCTAACAGCAGGAACTTCCCCTGGAATATACAAAACTCATGATCCGGCTCCTAATATCAAACCAATTGGTCTAATAGAAACTCCATGGAGCTCAACATAGGAAAACAAAAAACTTTAACATATCACATTACCGAAGGGATTCTAGGGTCATTTGGTCCCCTTGGGAAGCATAGTCATATGCCTCATTTTTCCTTTCCTTCCAATCGATCATCTTCCCTTTGTTTTCTGTATCCAATAACAATACATATGTATTATCCACAATGTCACTCTAAATCTGGGTCCCTCCCTTAAATCCTAATTCTTGAGTGCTCGAGCAAAATGCCCAAAACTTTTCTTAGCCTTGCAGGATGCCCTCAGAGCATCACGCAGGGCCCTACGTGATAACCTCAACCTATCACATGAGGCCCTGCATGACACGGCCTATGCAACCTCTGAGGCAACCTAAAACGACGGTCGACCCTCGACCCCGTGATATGGATTATGCTAAATGAATGGTTGACAAATATCTCCACACCGAGCTACACAAACATCCTCTTGGATGAGGGCTTATCCTCAATCTCTCCACACTCTCTCCTTGCAAAGTGAAGAATGAAACTTCTCCAAGGTAAGTTCTCCCTTTTATAAATTTTTTGGGAATAAAATATTCATTTTTTACTAAGAGATACCAAAAGTGGGTTTTTCACTTTATTAAGAGCTCATTTTATTATTATTCCATTTTCACTAATTACCCTTGGGAGTCTAGTTTTCATGTGTTTTAACAGGAGTCCAAGTATTTTTCATGAAGATGGCCACTTCCACTACACTTGAGGTATGTTATTCTAAACTAACATATAGGGATAGGTTTTTCCTTGCCTTTCATGTTTTTCATTATTAAACGTCTGTTGTACTAGCATGATGCTTTAGGTCCCAATCCAGCCGGTTGTGACATTCACCATTGTTTTTCACATCATAACTGGTTCGATAGTTCCTACCCTTCATGGGAACCATAGTTAGCCTGGGATCCCTCCTTTAGCCCCGCAGTGACTCTAAGATTGAGCCTCATTCTCCTCTCTTCTCTTTTATTCTAGACATATCCTGTGGGGGTTCCCAAAAACTTTCTATTTCTTAATGGTCACCTATGAATTTGTTTCTCATTTCATGCCTCTTGTCACTGCACTTATGTTTCCCATATCCCGCCTACCGCTAAGCAATAGCCTTGACCATATGCTTCTTGCATTGTTTGGTCTCTGATTTGCATATACCCACCTAGGGAGAGAACAAATACTAAGAGTGGAGCTCACTTTCTAGTAGCATTTGCATTCGTCATAACTTAGGTCGGTTCCACGCGCTTGGAACATAGTTAGCAACATAACGAGAACTCTATTGAGTTCTCATTTTGGGGGGGGGGTCACATTTTTTACCCCGTTTTTAAAAATGGTGCTACTAGTAGCACCCCCCTCCCTTTTTAGGTGGTATTTTGATCTTTTAAATTTTCTGATCCATAATGTTTCCACATTATTTTTTTAAATGCTTATTTTTCATCTATTTTCAAAATTTTCAATTTTGTTTCAACAATGTTTTTATTCATTTTTCCATGCTTCTTTCAATCTTAAAAATAGTTTTTACCATTTACTTTTTTGAATTAAGATTTTTCATATAATTGTGTCTACTTAATTAATTTATGGTTCCATACTTTTAAAATATAGTGGAAAACATATTTTTTAACATATTGCTTACCTTTACTTCAATACATAGAAAATTA
>SNQJ01S0206906.1:2477-16324 GCA_010110895.2 Picea sitchensis
TCCATCTGCATGCTCGACCTATCTGAATTCAGATCTGATGGTCATCGGGAATTCTCAATAGGATACAATGATCAGTGTCGCTTCTCCTCCCGAGCTTACACATCCTCCTAACTTGGAATAACTTCTAAGTGTCAAAGGCCTCGACCTTTGATCTGTCTAAGATCCTGAGTATGCTATCTCTCTTGAGCTTTGGCAATGAGTTAACCCCGTCCCTGGTGCACACCTACGCACTATGTGCGACTCTGGACTAATCCTTCTGAGCTTACGTTGTTCCTGTTTTTCCATCGCTACACACTCTGATCTTGCCATCAATGACAAGCACACTCTGCCTGTAAACAAGACAACATGTTACTATGAGAAGCATCCATGATGCCATTTGTAGAAGCTATGAGATTCATAATTTGATATTTTGGTCTTCGGACGAAAAACAATCTTTTTTGTAAAGAACTTTTATCGTTATATATATACATGAGGCTTCTACCGGCTTATTTTGATTTGTATAATACATGTGATGTGTGATTGGATTTATAAATGTCTCAGATGTATGTCTAACACATAATTAGCTAATGAATCAGTTAATGTATTTAGACATCTAGGAATGTGTTGATACTCGATATAATCAAAATAATGTTCCAAGAGGCGAATTCGTAAATATACCCATAACAAAGTAGGACTTCAGATAGCATAGACATTACTTAACTGTAGCACTACTAGTTGTGTATCAAGTTGTATAACCAGGTGACGAATCCCAAGTGAGATAGCATCAATCAACAATTCAATGATTGCGCTATACTCTATGATATTATTGGTTGCACGACCAAGGAAAACATTGTGTATACTGATAAGTTCGTTTGTGGGTGCATAGATTTCCCACGCAACAGAATCTATGTTTTGAGCGCTACGACTAACGCCATCGATGAAGCCAAAGTGGGGTAACGAAGACTCAAACATTTGGAAACCAAGCACAATGCAAGGTAAGCAGTCGAGGGTAGAAACCAAATAACGAAAAAGCACACAAAAGTAGCACACAACAGTATGATACAGTAATATACAAGCACTCATGCAAAGATAGTCTAAGCATAGTACTTCTTCAAGTAAATCCCATTTTTGGGTTCACTCAAAGGAATTCCATCATAATATACTAACTCATAGGCTCCCTTCTCCAACACTCATTTGACGATATAAGGGCCTCGCCACATAGCCTCAAATTTTCTGACTCCTAGCAAATAACAATCTTGTTCATAGAGGAGAACAAGATCGCCCTCGGAGAAAAGGTGTGGCTTGACATGCTTGTCATATTGGTCTTTTACGCATTTCTTCTGGGTTTCAATAACTAGGGTGGCATCACGACGGGCTTCGTCCAATTGCATAAGATACAACAAACGTTCTTATTCAGCAGAGGTGTTTGGGAGAAGTTCAACGACTAGTTTTAACGATGGAATATCACTTTCAATCGGTAGGAAATCTTCTATACCATACACTAATTGGAAGGGTGTAAACCCCATGGCAGACTTTGTGGATGTCCGATAGGTCCATAATGCTAAAACAAACATCGTGTGCCAACTCGTTTTGTGAATTCATATAATCCGTCGAAGCATGGTGATAAGAACTTTGTTGATCGCTTCAACTTGGCCATTGTCCTGCGGATAGTAGGGGGTTGATTTTTCATGTCAAAGACCCAACTTTTCTGTAAGCTCATACATCATGAAGTTTTGAAAGTGACTACCATGATAGGTGATGATAGACTGTGGGATTCCAAATCATGTGATGATGTGATTGAATATGAATAGGGCTGTAGTTTTCCCTGTATTTTCAAATGTAGGCATCGCCTTGGCCCATTTCGTGAAATAATCCACGGCTACGATAATGTATCCATTCGCCCCGGCCGAGTGAGGGTTACAGGTCATGAAATTGATACCCCATTTAACGAAAGGTCCAGCGAAAACTACAGGGTGTAAGGGAGCGGGATGAGATCTTATCTTATGATTGTATGTTTGGCAAGCATGGCATTTCTGGACGACAGTTATACAATATTTAAATAAAGAAGGCCAGAAGTACCCTGCTCATAAGATCTTTTGGGTAGTGGCATACCCAGACATATGACCACCACATGCTCCAGAGTGGCAGTCATTCAAAGTTTTCTCGGCCTCATCAAAGGTGAGACAACGTCGGAATATAGAGTCAACACTACGGCGATAAATAGTGTCACCGAGAATGATGTATTGATGGACTTGATAGCCGATGCGATGACTATATGTACTAGAGAGGTCTGGATGGAAAGTTTGAGTTTGGAGATAAATGATAATATCTCCATACGAAGCATCATCATAACTGATCAGAAAAAGGGTTTCGTCGGGTAGGGAATCCTCTGCCACTTTTTCTGTCTCAGCGGAGGGAAGGTCACATATTAGTTCAGCAAACACCAATGATTTCTTGGACTTAGTGCATTCAAAAATTAATTCAAACTCCTAGAGAATCACTATCCATTTGGAGTACTTTCCCCCTAGCAATTGACGTGGAAGAATGTGTTGCATAGGGTTGCAATTGGAAATGACAGTGGTCTTGCGTAATAGAATATAGTGACGGAAACATTGGACAGCTTGAACGGCTTCCAAGGCCAGTTTTTCAACATGTAAGTACTTGGCTTTGGTAGTCATGAGACTCCAACTCAAATAATAAATGACATGTTCATCGTTTAAATCGTCTTCTTGGACCAGAACCATGGAAATGGTAGAGTCCGAAGCAGGAAGATAAAGGAAATAATATCGACTATAATCGAGTGGGAAAAGGAGTGGGGTATGGGTAAAAATCAGTTTCAAAGCATCGAAGTCTTTGTTGGTTGTGGTGTCCCATACAAACTCAGAGTCCTTATTTAGTAGTCGAGTAAATCTGAGTGGTAACTCATCTTAGTTTGGGATAAAACGATGTAGAAAGGTTGCCTTCCCTTGCAAATTTTGTAGTTGGCGAAGTGAGGAAGGAGGAGGGAGATTGAGGATCGGCTCGACCTTCAAAGGATCTACCCCGATCCCCTGATGTGAAAAAATAAATCCCAGGAGTCGATTGGACTCCACACAAAAGAAACATTTATGTGGGTTTAAGCGTATATGATATAACCGACAACGAAGGAAAATGGCTCATAGGTGGGCTGGATGATCACTACGATGCATGGAATGAGATGGTAGGTCATCTAAATATGGTTGTACAATATGCTTAATATCATGGAAAGCATAAAACATCGCGCGTTGAAACATCACACCGACGTTCTTAAAACTGAAGGGTAGTTTTTGGTAGGCAAAGGTGCCCCAAGGAAAAATGAAAGCGGTTTTGTGTTGATCCGCTGGTAAGATATTGATTTTATTATATCCAGAGAAACCGTCCATCAAAGAGAAGATTTCACTTCCAGTGCAATCATCGATGATTTGGTCAACGAAGGGGGTAGGAAATTTATCCTTAGGACAAGCTTTGTTGATATCCCTATAATCAACACAAACGTGGATCGTACCTTATTTCTTATTAATCGGAACTAGATTGGATACCCAATCAATCAAAGCCACAGGATAAATAAAGCCATCTTTAAGAAGTTTTTTGACTTCAAGTTTGATAGCAGCTACTTTACTGGGGTGGACCGGGCGAAATCTCTTCCAGATGGTTTTAGCGTCTAGGTAGGTCTTAATTTCGTGTACAACAATATCAAGGTCAATACCTGGCATCTCTTCATAGCTCCACACGAAGATGTCACGAAATTATTGAAAAAGTAACTTATATGTGACAACCTCATCGGTGGAACATGAATCTCCAATGTGGACATTTGTGACAACTCCAGGTTTAATATATATGTCAAGGGGGATGGTGGGTGAAATGTTACTTAAGTTCCCTTCATATAACACATTGTGTGTGGATTTAGGAACCGAAGAAATAACGACAACAGTCGACAGAGTCAAAATCCGTTGGTATCTCCCGATGGTGTGTTGTTCGAGAAAGAGAATGGAATGATGATGCCCATCATCCCAAGAGGTATCTTCCATCGACATAACCGACATAATCATCTCGTCCATGGGAAAAATAACGTGGAACGGGTCAAGAGATGAATCACAGAGAGAGGGAGTAGAAGGGTCAGCCGATTGAATGTCTTGGTAAGCGGATTCAATCGGACTTAAAGGAATCTGGTCATTGTAGTGAAGATAATCACCAGGTTCGGGTACTATCCACGGGTCAGAATACATGGGAGTGTCGCGGATGGAGGTGGAAATCATATTAATTGAGGAAACCAAAGGAGGCAGAACGTCGAGTGGTGGGATCGGATATGTACCCATCAGAGTTGAATCTTTTAGTATACCCACATCGACATTCTCGTACCCAGAGGGTGTCTTTGCAATGAAACGTACGTTGTTGGTACGTGTATCAGAGTTAAAGAAGGCCAGTTGGTCTATTGTAACTAATTTTCCCTGATGTGGAAAACACACAATACATAAAAGAGTAGACAAGACTACAGACATGGAATCGATCCAGCTACGACCAAGTAAAACGTTGTAATCGAGAGGTGCATCAAAGACCTCAACTTCAACGTTGACCATTTTACCTTCTAACGTAATAGGCAACGAAGGGACTACACCGTAAGGTTTAAAGCCAGAGCCATTAAAGGCTTTGTGCGTGTTGTTTGATTCAGTTAAGGAAGGAGAGCCAATGTCTTTCCAACATGCAATAGAAATGACACACGTCGAGGCACCCTCGTCAATAACTGTTCTACAAATGTTCTTGTTGGCGACAACGACTTGTATTTGAAATGCGAGTTGAGGGGGTAACCTTGGAATGTGATCTTCCAAGTCAAATATTATTAAATTTGTATCTGTAGGGTATTTTCCACTGATATATTTGAACAGTGCCTTCTGTTGTGTAGGACAACTCTGAAGGACATCGAGGGCTGACATCGTGGACGGTGCTTGCACCAGATCCTCTACAATACTGTAGTTCTAGGAAGCACGTGCATGAGGATTGAAAGAAGACTTTTGAACCACACCCTTGAGAGGAGGGCGAAGGACTGTATCGGGGTTCGGTCGTTCGAGATGAAGAGGACCATTGGAAGGTGGAGCCGAGGGATATTGTTGAACCAACGAAGGTGGTGTATCATCAACTTTCTCCTTGGAGGAAGAGTAATATTTTTCACGAGTGGTAAGTGTGATGTCATTCCTCTTTGAATCACCGTTACACATAAGTACGTAGGAGGTAGTGGAGGAAGATGATTGATCATGGATGACCAATTGAGCATGTTGTTGAGAAGGGAAGGGCTAAGACAAGACGACAGGTGTAGGAGGTTTTGGGGTCCCTTGAAGGAACTTCGTGACCTCGACATGTCTCAGATAGTCCTTCGTGTAGTGATCATCACCACAAATAAGGCAACGATAGCGAGGTTTGCGTTTGTCCTTATCATCAGCAAGTTGTGACTTGGTATTGTTGGATTGTGGGTTGTTATTTTTATCCTCCTTATTCCCACCCTTCCCTTTTTTAGATTTATTCTTACCGGTAGGATTCGATTGAACAATGTTCACTTCTGAAGTTTTACCGGTGGGAGGAGTGGGCGTCAGAGCAGTTTGAACATTAGAAGCATGGGATTTGGGATTGGTGTGAGAGGCCTGCACAGATTGAGATTGAGCATGGAAAGTACCTATCACACCATCAGTAGCATGAGAAGTTTTTTGGGTTGTTGAGGTGGTTGCGGTAGAAGGACGAGGTGCATCAAGGAGCATATCGTAAAGAGTACCCATTTGTGAATAAACGAGATCGAGGTAATGGGCACGACTGATCGCCTGTTCTTCCATGACAATTCCACCCATGGAAATGTCTTTAGATATGTCATTCATGAAGGATTTCGTGAACCATTCTGCCAATAACTGATCGGGAAGATCGAGTTTGATTAAACTTCATCTTCGTCTCCACTCATGAATGTGATCAGAGATATGAGTGGCTTTATTTTTCTTGAAAGAACTCAAAATCTCGGTTCTCGTTTCATAATGGATTGGCAATTGGTAGTGAGTGAGGAAATCCATATCTAGGGTATTAAAGTGAATGAAGAAGCCTCATGGTAATTCTATATACCACTTTGCAGCTGAACCCGTGAGAGTTCGTTGAAAAAGACGTAACCGAATGGAGTCATCCATCAATGAGATAGATGAACACCAAAGGTGGAAATTCATGACATGATTGTTTGGATCCTCTTCCGGTTTACCATCAAACTTAGGAATGTCTGATGGTAATTTGGTTGGTATGACAGGCCAATGAGGAGTGTAATGGATAGGGTCATTCAAAATCCTAGACAAGTCGGGTAGATCCAAAGTGGATAAGAAGGGTAATTGTCTATTCACATGAGGGTACTGGTGAATTTGGGGAGGAATTCTCGTTGGTATACCAGTAGGACCGTAAGCAGTTTGTATATGATGCGAAGATCCTGCCATATTTGATTGTGGGTGTGGAGTCAAGTAGCCCGTGGGGTTGTACTAATTAGGGATGTTCCCTTGGAAAGGGACACTAGATTGAACGTTCGAACCCCAAATGGGATTGGAAGTCCCAGGGTATGGTTGGCCCGTACTAGGGGGTATGAAAGAGTTGACTTGAGGCTATTTCCCCCCAGTCGATTGAGTACTACCCTGGGTAAGAAAATTCCAATACTGGGCCAAAGCTACTGGTATGTTCTGTCCATAGGGTGGGGTGGGTGGGGTTTGTCCTCCAGCTAGAGGTTGTGTCCTAATTGATATTTGACCTCCATACGGGGGTTGAGATTGGCCCCCGGAGTTGAATTGTCTGCCAACAAGGATCTGATAATTAGGTGTGAAAGACTGAGTAATGCCACTAGGGTTGGATCCTCTGGTGAAAGATGGATAACACCCTCTGGAGGGGGGTTGGGGAAGTGTCGAAATGAAACCGACAACAGGATTGTGCCCAGGAGGAGAAAAAACTCCAGATGCTCCAGATGGAACTTGAGTAGGGATAGGGATAGAAGCATTCAATGCATTATACCCAAGAGGAAGCGACATGGAAGGTCTAGGTGAAAGTGGTGTGATAATGGGAGCTTGTCTAGCCACCGTAGTCCTGGTGGGAATAGTCGTAGCGTTTGGGACCATTGCAAAGTGGGCCATCTGAAGGGGGATGGTCGAGTTAGGATCAACTGAAAGGGTGTCTGAACCAGCGAATAGATAGGCAGTTGTAATGGTAGAATGATCTAGGGGTATCATGTCTTCAACAGACGTTTCGAGTGACTCGGGTACGACAAGTATATCATCACTTGACCCGGCTCTGAAAAGATCCTGTCTAGATATGTCAGTGGTCCAAAACGGATCTTGGCCTTCAGGACCTGCGAAAGGTTCGGTTGGTAGGCCGGATGTTTGAACAACAAGATCTCTGGATGAATTTAGTCGAAGAATACATCTCTCAGAACCACGAGGAAGTCGAAAAGACTCTAGAGAGGAAGAAATTCAAAAATTTTCTAAAGATTCAGTTCTTTCCACTCATGGAGTGGTAGTGTCTTGGACCTCACTCTGTTGGGGAGAACCCACTAGTGGATTAGTAGGCAAGAGTTGAGAAATTTCCAGATCTTCCAGAGGTAGGCCTTGCATTCTACGTGAATGGTGTGGCGGGTCAATATTGCCTGAACCAAAAACTTTGCGAAAAAAATCTATGGCCAACTATAGAGAATAACAACACTCGCTAAAATAATCTAGGAATCACACCAAGCAAACAAAACCTTCTTATTTTGAAATCACTAGTTGGTGATGAAATCCAACGTCGCAAGACCAAGATAAGAAGGGGTTGGGCTAGGGTGGAAAACTTATGTTGACGACCTTCTTAACGGACTTACACCCTGGTGCAAGCTCCCACACATAATCATGGGTATACCCTCCAAGGAGCCTGAGTGAGTTTGGCCAACGTCGATTCCAGGTACCGTGGAGACTTGCCCCTCCACAGTCACCTCGTGTAAGACCCTAAGAATATACAATACTAAAGTTACCACAAACAACAGTGATACCTGGGGAAACAGTCGACAATCCAATCCACATGCAAGGGCAGGGTATCGAGCCCGAAATCAACTTGAGAGGCTTCCACTCATCATTGTGGGTATACCTTCAAGTGACCCCCATAATAGGTGCAATATCTACACTGAGACCAATAAAGAAGGGTGAGTAACTCTGCCAATCTCAATGCGACCTCAGGTTTGACCCTTGTGTGAGAAGATATTTCTAGGACAAAAATGTTGCAAATGGATTTGAACACTCCCTATCACAAGATACTATTGTGTGTTTTGTGCTTTGGAGAGTGTGTCTCACTACCTATTCCAAATCTCTATCCTAGATAATGTTGGTGTGAAAGAGCCCTAGAAAATAAAAGTTACTACTTGAGTTTTAAATTTCGCATTTTTTTTTTTTAGAGGTTGTTGTTACTCAAGAGGTAGATGGGAATGAAACCAATGTTGTGTAAGACTTTGACCCAATAACATACAAATAGAAATGAAAGATGAAAACTTTCGTTCGATGAATTCTATCTATAGTAGGGAGAAGGTTTTTTCTGGAACAATGTGAACTACAACGTACAATTCCTTTTCTTTGAATGTAATACCAAACAATCATCAACAATGTAATTTCACTATTCGTTCTCTTTTTCAATTTTTTGAATGCCAATATTTTATGTATAAATGATTACCTAAAAGACTGAAAGACTTTAATTTTTTCCTTTCAAAAACCAAAATAGGGATGGAACTAAGAAAGGATAAGAAATCAATGAAAATAAAACACTCAACAAGCACCCAAATCGATCTTTCAATGGAGATAAAAATAAAATAAAAAAATGACAAGAAAATGTTTCTTCAAATGTGAATAAAAAATGGTCTTCTGATCATTAAGCAATCCAGAATGTGTAACCAACCTAAAAATTCAAATCCAATCGAAGATTTTTAATCAAGGAAGCACTCATACATAAATCCAGAGATTATACCCTTGTCGATAAAAAACAAAAACAAAAATTGGAAAAAGATCAAAAGAGAGGTGTTCGATCTCCGAAACCAATCAAGAGCAAGCCTAAACAGTCAGAAAAAGTCAAGAACTAGAATTAAAAATCCTTTCCCGACTGACTAAAGAAAAATTGGGCAACAACAGAGGCCAAAACCCAACCCAAAAAATTTCTCAAATGTTGTCACAGGCTGGAAGTATAACACAGTGCAGAAATGAAGTTTTTGCAGGCCAGAAATAGACAGGGTGCGGAAATACCACACTGAAATAAACCACCAGGGTGCGTAAATGAAAGGTTTTCGCAGGCTACCTATAAGGTGTAGTTCGGAAGTGTTTGAAAAAACAAGAAATTTGGAGAAAAGGGCAAAGCATATAAGTGGACTTTCAAACCCAGAGAGTCAGAATGGATCTCCCACAAACTCAGAGACTGATTTCAAGTAAAAAGAATAGGTCAAAAGCAAATGGCCAACAAAAAACCACAATCCAATTGTTCTTCCCCAACGGAGTCGTCAATTTTGTTATTGGGTAAATCAGTAGATGTGAACATGAACTAATCCTCCTAGATCCACCTGGAACTTAGAACAACACGAGACAGAACAAGATGCTTTCCCTAAGTTGTGATCATTGAGTTTACTACCAAAGGAGGAATAGATAACATACCTTATGAATCGCTTCCTTATGTATTTGTTGTCCCTGCTTCACTCCAGTGCTCTTGTGGAATCAAATCTATGATAACAAAAACCAACCAACGTGAAAGCAACAATAGTAGAATTCAATGACAACCTAAACATGTGATCAAGGAATCATGTAATAAAATACTAATCATGTTATGGGAAAGAGACATGCCACCGTATTATATTAATGAAAAGTAGAAGATACAACTGAATTTCCTTGATGTTGCAAGTCCCCTTTTAGTGGTCCTTCGTTCCAACACACACATACACTTTCTCTGAAATTCGCATGAAGATAATCCACAAAAGATTGATAGACAAATGGAAGCCTCAAGCATCACTAGGAATAGGATTCTTCACACAGTCTTTAGCCTATTCTTTCATCAATTCTCTACTTAATATTTCTTAACCTTTTCCATGAGAAGCCCATGATTATATAGAAGAAGGTGAAGTGGTTAAAGGGATGAGGATGATCCCACCAAATCAGAGAAACCAGTAGGATCGCAACAATACAGACGCCACCTCACATTCTAGAAGATTCCCCTTCTAGAAACTTCTAGAAACTTCTTTCCTCTTTTATATTTGGAATGTCGCTACACCCTCCCTATATAGCAACCTACGGAAATCCCGTGGGCCAGCTATAGAGAAGCTAGTGGAAATCATAGATTTCTGCACTGTGTAATATATGCAGCCTGCGGACCCTTTTTAAAGAGAAGTCTTGTAGAGGAGGAAAGAAGTTGCTTTTCTCGGGAAAAAATTCATGTTGGGAGCCTGAACACATGTTTTTGAAATCATCATTAAGGTGACCAAAATAACGTGTAATAGCGCGCAACGCACAATTTTGCAGCAGAATAAATTAAAGAGAAGAGAAGCCATATCTTTGTGGACATAGCCCCAAGAGGGGGTGAACCACGATAAAGATTTTTTTTCTATGTGACTGTTAATGAATGCTTTATTTTTTTGTTGATCATTAGCTTAAGAATGAATGGTTAAAGTAGTTACATCAACTTGCATGCATAGGTTTAAATATGAATGAATCATAGACGTAGATGAATGTTTAACAAGGATAATGCATAAGGAAGAAAGAAGCCAACCACAATATCCACTCATTCCTAGACTGCAAACACATGAGTATTGTAGTCCCCCATAAAATCTATCTCGAGTGAGACCGCATTTTGCATCTTGTGCACACCATTGCCTTCTAGTTTACCAGGAGGGCCGATAGTTTTGAGGGTTTTTTTGGAAACCTGTTTGAGATCAGAGCCCAGGTCATCCCAAGAGGAAGTTACTCAAAAATTGGTTATGTTTCCGGTTGGAACTGCACAGTATTGAGTGGACGGGATCCGTGGAAGAAACGAGAGGATGAATGTATAGAAGGGAATGTTCAGGCCATGGAATCCAACGAAAGCAAAGATTGAAAGATGGTTGAAAACAAAGAAACTTGAGTTTTCACGGAAGGAAAATAGAAACCCTAAGTTAACATCGTGCACATATCTCAACAAATATGCATTTAACGATTTGCATGAGGTATTTTTTTTTGATTTCCCAAATTTGTTCCAAAAGTGGTTATTAAGGTTAAAGGAAAACCACCCTACAAATTGAATCAGATAGCTGGAGTGGAATCCTGTGGAGATCGCGCAGTTACAACAAGTTAATAACACATTTATGCACGCAATAGATTTTTGGTTAGACAGTATTGTTGCAGGTTTTATCATTGAATTTGTAGTAGATACCGCGAAGTCCTACACAACAACAAAGAAAGATTTTCTAAAAGGACCCAGATGTAGGTACATCAGATCGTTGTATACTTCATTCAAGATTGTATTGTATGATAATGGTGTGATCACCATGGAATACGATAACTAAAATTCCTTTCGTGCATGGGGGAAGGGGGGGAAGCATTGAAAGGAGGTTGATATATGGACAGGGAGATGGATAAGGGAAAGAAGAAGGAGTCCATGGACCCAATCATGATGGAAAAGGACGAGATAAAGAAGATAATGGAAAAAGTTGGAAAGACGCGCAGCGGAATACCTTACCAATATAAAATGAATAACAAGAAGAGAGTTATAGCTGACAGAGAGGGCTTGGCGAGCGATGAAGAAGAGGTAGAGGATCTCCGACATGTGGAGAAAATCGAGGAAATCATATGCACAACATATGAAATGAAAATAGGAGGTCCAGGGTCAGGAATAGAAGGCAGAACTCCAATCCAGATCAGCGTCGGTGTGGAACCTACAACCCCATGTGTGACTAATACACCAGAAAGAACAACAATGTTTAGAAAAATGAATTTTAGTGGAAGAAGAAAAACATGACAGGGATCCAATCAAGGAAAATAAACTAGGGGAACAAGTTCAAGAAGTGACAGTCAATTATCTACACCGCATGAAGGCGGTATTTCAAAACAGTTCTCATGATCAGATTACCAGAATTTTGGGGAGAGGCATCATAGGACCTTGAAAAACACTTATTCATTTTTGAGAATATCTAGGAAGAAATGCAGATCACAGATGAGGATACAACACTCATGTAGTTAGATATCACACTAAGATACTGCATGATAGACGGGTACATGAGCCTAGATATAAACAGTCCACAGGGAGTACCAAATACTATCACAAACATGAAAAAATTACTGGTAAACGAATTTCAGAAGCCAAGATTAGAAGACCAGTACATGAATGAAATGATTGAAATTAGGAAGAAACCAAGTGAGTCTATTTGGGAGATTGATCAAAGATTCAAATGTCTGAAAGGTAGGTTGAAATATGCAATTACTGACATGAAACATAGACACTTATTTGTGAACTCACTCTTACCACACTTGAAGTATCCATTAAGACAATAGAAGTTCCAAACTCAGGCAGGGGCTCTGTAGGCAGCCCTACAACTGGAAGAGAAACAATATCAACAGAAAAATCTAACAATAGAGGAGTTGAAGGAGGATTTTAAGAATCTAACATTTCAACTTAACCAGAATAAGGGAAAAGAGAAAAGAGAAGTTGTTTGGTGTACGCTATGCAAGAAAAAAGGACACCATAAGAACGAATTTCCAACTTTCACATAGTACATGGATGATAAAACCAAAGAAAAGGAACTCGCAAAAGAAATGAATAAAACCTATGGAACAGAAAGGGGCTCACCTAGATATCATAAATCAAATCAATGACGCAACCACCAGAATGGAAACAAAATTGATGGCATTCAAACTCCTTCGAAAATGTCACAAGGAGGAGGTCGCCACAGGAGTTGTCATAGTGGTAGTGTAGTGTGCAAACGACACCATACTTAGTTGAGCCCCATACTTACTGAATATGTTCCTAGACGATCGCAAGGATGCACAGGACTTGGGAACTGAGTTCCACTACTCATGGATCATCATACTAATAGCGCTAATCGGATGGAAAGAACCTACCTACTCATATTTATGTGATAGAGTAGGGTGATGTCGCACAACATGATACACCTCGTTGGGAAGCACTTCTTATTCAAAGTGGAGAAATGGTAATGCCAAGACTTTTTCTCGGTATCTCAGCGATATGTAAGAGAATATAGCCAATACCTAGAGAATAGCTCCCAAGGTGGTCGTTCAGTGCCAGAGAATAGCCAAATTTAAGGCTATGCGACACAATATGTGGATTCAGATGCACAAGGATCCAGAAAAATAATGACTACAACTTTGATTCTGCATCAACACAGAGGAAGTTGAATGGGAAATAAAAGACTGGCAGGATGACTGGAAGATCCCAGTCATCACCAAGGAAATTCCCAGATAGAAATAAG
The DNA here is from genome assembly GCA_010110895.2 of Picea sitchensis. Classification (NCBI taxonomy): domain Eukaryota; kingdom Viridiplantae; phylum Streptophyta; class Pinopsida; order Pinales; family Pinaceae; genus Picea; species Picea sitchensis. Next base: position 15,928 of record SNQJ01S0206906.1, read on the forward strand.
TTGAAGCAGGGTCATATAAGACATCTGCAAGAGGAAGCGTTGTGGCCAAGAAACCAATGCAGCAGACGAAGCCTGGCCCAAAGATAGCGCAACAGAAGAAGGGAAACGGCCCAAAGAAGGATGGGCAAATAGGGAAAAAAGACAATTTCCCTGCGCAGGAAGAGCAAGGAAGGGGGGACACAATGACACAGGGAACCCCGACGACAACAAATTCACAAGAGGCAGGGATGTAATGTCCCCCACCTCTTAGAGAGGTGATGAGGAGACTCAGTGGCCTGGGCACCCCCATTAGGTCATAGTCTCACACTAAGGGGGGGAAAAGTCAAGAAGTTAAAAGTTATATTTTTAAGTTGACTTAAGAAAGGAAAAGGATAAAGGAGTAAAAGATAACTCAACA
>SNQJ01S0206907.1:0-16324 GCA_010110895.2 Picea sitchensis
TGGCTAACTCCTAAATGAAGACCACGCACTCACACCCTAATTGTTGACAGACGCACGCGCCCACAAATTCAGGGATTTTATAGCGCGTGGCAAAGGATAACCTCCATATCCGTTCGTATAACGGTAACCCTAATAGTGACTCAATTAAACACTAAAACAGCTAAGGAGACATTGAATAAATTCCAACATCATTATTATATTGCGATTTCGCCAGCGACCATTCAATACAGGAGGTTAATAATGTACTTAAGCCATTACCTAAAACTGCCATTAACTTAGAATTTATGTTCAGCAACTAAGATTACTAGTTTGATTGCACAGTTAACAGCAGATTAAAACAAAGGTGTTAGGGCGAATTTAAACAAGGTCACCATTGCTAAAGAGCAACCATTCCGATTTCAGTAAGGTTCGCTAGCTTTTATTTAACCGTAAATTCTCAGGACCGAACAGGTACAGTTTTGCGAAATGGCAATAATAACCAAGTCAACAACATTTTAACATTTCAGATTAAAGTATCTGTCATTATCGGAATTTAAACAGTCAACCTTATCTTACAATAAACATTACAGGCGTTTGGAAAAAGGGTAACGCTGTTGTATTTTTATTGAATAGACGTGACCGCCAGTCATTGGGGAGGGCGAGGACGTCTTGAATATAGTAACTGGTTATGCCCTTCAGCAGTATCGCTGGGGGTAAGGGTGATACCCCTTTTTATTTTTAAATTTTGATTAAAAAGCAGCAACCCAACACCAAGGGTTTTTGACGGACCCAACCTAAAAGTATTATTCGTTTTGGCTTGGTGATAATCCAGACGCTAGCTCATTCCGAACTGGGAATCTAACAGTGGTTCGATTTTAATTTAAAAGCCCATCGAATGACTGAGGAAGCGCGCGGTGATGGTTTCCATTGATCGTAGAACTAAGTGGGTGATTCATTGCATAACACAGAGCCCTAAATATATTCAGAACTTCCAACTTAAATCTTAGTTATTTTAAATAAAAGGTAGCTCCCAACTAAATAAAGAGAGCGGCCCAGGTTTATGTAATATCAGTGACGCGCTGGTAATATAAAAAAAAACCCATTTTCTTTTTTAAGACAAAAGCATTACACTCAGGATAAGCATGTTGTATATATTTTTGAACTGAAAACGCAAAAGCATTAAGTATCCTAACCACGCCCAAGCGAAAACAACATCGACCAAGCAAAAGAAGGAAAACCCACCGTGTAAAGCCCCCACGGTTGAACTAACATGGACCAGGTAAAGCGAGGGAACCCAAGGACAAACAAAAACAAAGGTTCAAGTGAATAAAACGCAGGGGACTCAGGAATTAAAACCCAAGTGCAAATAAGGTCACGGGTAACACATGTATGCCCAGGGGAGACGAGAAGAACCCGGAGTTCAAAACTAAGACCCAGAACCTAAAAAACGCCCAGGATGAAAAGAGCAGACCCTACTGCAACTCAACTCCCAGTGTATACAAATTTCGCCCAAGCTCCCCAAAAAAAACGAATTCCACTGGAACACAAACTCCCATTATAAACAGAACAACCACCCATAACCCCACTATTTACCAGCAAAAAGAACGAGAATTATTCTGGGTTAAGGTCATTACATCAACAACACCATTTTAGCAACTCACCATGCATCCTACTCTATTAGTTCAGTAACATACCTTGGCACGACTTGACTGCACCAATGGTTCTGACGCTCCAGCTGCTCCTTCTCCAAGCTACTCCTGCTCCAAGCTTGCCAAATGATATTACCAACTCACCGGTTCCTCCCAGCCAAGCGCTAGGGGGTACTCTTCTTCCCCCTCAGCCCCGAGGCATAAAGGGGCCACACACAACCGAGAAAGTCCCTAACTCCTCATTTCGCTTCTCCAAAGGTGAGCTACCACCTAATGGTACGGGCTTCCAGCTCCTACGGAAAATCGGTCAGTCCTTCTTGCCCTAGCAATCAATCCTCATTAAAACAAAGCCAAAAAGCCCCTTCTTTTTTCTCTCTTCCTCCCTTTGTATCCCCTCAAACCTAATCCCTCTTTGACTTTCTCCCATTTCTTTTAGTTTAATTAGGTTTATAAATCCAAATTGATTTTTTTTTTTTTTTTTTTTTGTTTTCTTCCTTTTTTTTTAAATAAGCGTAATGCGCTCAATTCACTATTTATCTATTTATTTATTTTATTTATTTGCCCATCTATTTATTTATGCATTTAATTATTTATCTATTTATTTATGCATTTAATTATTTCTATCCCCTTTTCATTTTATTAGTTTAAGATTTAACTTTATTTCCCCTTTCCCAAGCAACTTATATGGGTTTAGAGTCGTATAAATATAAATATACCTTTGTTTATAAAACAATTATTTCTTTCACAACTTCTATAACTCATGCTTAAACTTCATTTGGTTATAAAATGGGTTTATAATATAACCCTACATGTATTTATGTTTTTTATTCTTTTTTTTTTTTTTTTGATAGAAATTAATTCCTTATCTAATTTATCATTAATGTAATAGCATTTCGGGGATTAGAGAGGTTTTAGGCGATGGCACTTAATGAGAATAGAGGCAAGAGTTTACAAACGGAAAATTAAGCGGAACCACAGTTAAGGAAGGGAGTTGGTCTGGGTTATGTTTTCTCTTCTTTTTTTTTTTTTTTTTTTTGAAGTTAGCGAAAGTTAGACCCTGTGAAAGATCCCCAGGTTTCTAGGCTTAGGGTTTAGATTTTTTTGGCTAGACAATAATTGGTTAGGAGTAATGCTTAAAGTTTTATACGGTTCTGAAGACTTAGGGCTAGTTAGACTGACTCCATCAACCACCCTTAATGTGTCGCGGCGTGCCGGTCGCTTCCACGTCGCGTAAAGGTGCCACTTTCGCCTTTTAGAATTTGCATTTATTGAAGCGTGCCCTTGAGGATGCCACGTGCTTAAGGAGTGCCACTCTTGAGCCCGATGGTGGTATCCTATAACCCACGAGTCAATACTCCGTCGGTTGATCTTGTGGGGGACTAAGGGGCTCTAAGGAATAAAGACCCACCTTGTATTGCAGCTATAGAATCATCGTGGACGACACATGGAGTCGACCCTCCACGGCATCGTGGGTTCTCGAACTAGGTGTCGTTAACCTACAGTTCGAACCACGGAGGGAGTGTTAGTAGGTTGTGGAAGGGTTGCTTCCACATCTCTCTCTCAATGTCTATGGTTTTTGTGCGTGACCCATTTACTCCAATTGTGAGTTTGGTTGGAAAGTTATCGTTAGCCTTCATCACCAATAATCATTTCAGAATGTTGTCATCAAATCATCACATCAAATCAACATCATAAATAACAAATCAACCCAAAAGCACACTCCACGACTGGGTCCGGTCAAGGGGTCTACCGATGCCTCCGCATCCTCAAGGTCACAAACTTGCACACTCAATCAGGTCAATAGCACCCGTCTGCATGAATAGTAACACATCATATCATCTGTCAATCACATCATAATCAAATATAAGGTCCAACATCAGGTCGGATCACTTGCGAGCAAGTGTCCTCAAAATAAGTGTCGGTCATGAGGCCGGGATATTCTGATTCATTGTTTATTTACTCTCATTAAATACGCGCGTTTTATGGTGAAAGTTATGTGTTGTATTACTCTTCACCCCCCTCTCGATGAAATCAACACCAAATCTCCTTGAAATTGTTGATCATTTTCTTGGATATAAAACTCTTTGACATAATTTAAAACAAAAGGGCAATCATAGAAATATGATGGCTGTAAATTTATTTCTGTAGCTTCAAAAGAAGAATCAAAATGGTCAAGAAAATATTCATTCTTCTTAACTATCTCTTCACAACTAACATCCTTATATTTATTTATATGACAAGAATACATTTTTTCAAATTCCTCACAACATTCATCATAAATAAAATCAGTTAAATACATCCCTTTGCAATAAGAATTAAATGCAACATGAAAATCACTTAATGAAACAATACTAGAAAGAGGGAGGGAATTATACCACTCACGGTATTTCCCTTCCAAGGAGTACCTAACCATATTGATAAGAACATCTTCATGGAAAATACCAAGACTATGCATGCACTCATGAAAATCCAAAAGATTCTCAGTGGGATGATCATACTTGTTTCCCCTAAACCTTGGAAGTAAATGTTCCCACACTTCTCTATCAGGTACACAATTTGGAAATCCAACTATATTAAAGAAGTCACAAAATGCATACCATTGAGATATTATTGCTTCCATATGAAAATATGACTTGTTGAAACTCTAGAATCGCCCTTTGGATTCTTTAATCATGGATTTACCAGGTGGTGTGATATCACGATCTAAACATGTCTGATCTTTGTTCACCATAAAAGATAAGATATGTTCATGTTCGTTCTCCCAGGAAAATATATTTTGTTACTCAATTCCCCAGAAATGACGCTGGAAGATGTTGGTCCTAAAGAGTCACTTTTGTGCTAAAGGGAATAGATGTCGACCTCCTCAAGTTTAGGAATGATTGGTTTTCTGTTTTTGGTCAGTTAGAGGGATGGTTTAACCAAGATAAGGGCATGGTTGGGTTGGAAAAATGATATAGATGAGGTTCATCCTTGGATGGTGGAACACTAATGGCTTATCTGGTGAAATAATATGGGGTAAGAAACAAAGGGAAACTGACAAACCACTCCAATGAATAATGTCTGGCGCAAGAGTTAATACTTAAAATATCATTCCAGGCATTAAACATCTATGAAAACACAATTGCTCCCCACAGTTGCAATAAAAAAATATTCACCAAAGCGTTATTTGTTTAAAGGTTTTATATTAGTAAAGATAAGGTATACAATAGCTAAAGGAAATGGGGAATTACTTTGCATTGATCAAAACTGCATTCAAGATAAGATGCAAAACACATGAATATTTGGACAAATACAAATTCATCAAAAGTATATTCACGGGTAGAGATTTAATCCATGCATAGAATAGTTCCAACCAGCCTGATGTATTAATCTTCGTTTCCGAAAAATAAAACCCTCAAAACATACAAAAACTACATATTTATCAAAGTTCTACGAGGAGGCTCGTCCATCACAGGATTGAGGCTTAACTCTACATAGGTTGTAAAACAACTTATTAACTTTGATAAAAAGATTGTTGGAGTATATTAATGTATACTTGAGCTTGACTTAATAAAAATAAGTGGTTCATATCACACAAATGACCACTTATGATGCCATAATCTAAAGAGTCTTGAACTTTAAAAACTAAAATTTTTGCCAATCATAAACCAAACAGGTGCATATGTTGAATCAAACTAAGTCTTTGATATAACTAAATAGGATTGATAGAAATGGATTATGAGTCAAGTACATGTGTACATGTTCATTGTTTAAGGCCAACTAGGAGATAACTGAATGTGTTATCGTTAAGTCTTCAACTTATCTACGGGAAGAAGTAAGTCTTTTAGCAGCACCCTCTTTTTGGAGTCTTTGAGTATTTCTTACGCAGATGATATGGAGTATGGTGTTGCAAGGACTTGACCTACAACTTTAGTTCATGTGCATGTTGACTGTCATCAAGCTTCTTTGTCTTGGCCCGTGGCAGCCTTTCATTCTTGTCTTTCTCTGTGATGGTTTGGTTGTGTTATTCTTGTTTCTTTATACTCCTTGTCCTCACATCATACCCATGAAATTTCTCAGGTTCCTTTGAATCTGATATGCTAATAGACGAGCAATTAGATGTTGTACACTAGCTCGACGTTCCCTTTGTTAATTTCGTTTAAAGAAATTTTTAAAGCATGCAATTAATGAGTATAAGACACTTCATAAATTCAATGTTGAGGAGATTTTGAATGCAAAGTATGCATGTATCTGAATTACCGAACTTGCGAAGTCATTAACCAATGGTTATTGATAATTAACCATATATTAAGACTTTAATCATTTTAATATTTCGGGACTTCAGGTGCTCTGTCCCTTCGACACTCTAGCACTTAGGAGCTCCAACAATTTTGGGAATCATGTTTTCTCTAGATGAAAATATCTTGTAGTGACTTCTCCTTGTGAAGTGATGTGGTGGCTTTTTGAAATTCGTACGTCGACCCGGGGAACTAAGTTTTCTCAAGATTAAAATCTCTTAGAGTGATGATCATCTCTTGGAGTGACGTGGTAACATGTTGTCACAATTGATGACATGTCATAAAAATGAGAGTCAACGTGTCACCTGAAATAATGTAGATGGCGTAACCAAAGTGCCTAAAATAAGTGTCACATGTCATTTGTAATCAACCGGCGGGTGGCATATGACATGTCAGCTGAAGAAGAAATTATGAGAAAGGGGCTCTAACACTTCACCACTTTGGGGGCTCCAGCACTTCGGAGAACTGTGTTTTCTCTAAATTGAAATCTCTCAGAGTGGTGATCTCTCGGATCTGACATGGAAGTTCGGGGCTCCAACACTTCGGGAACTTTTTAGGATTGAAACAATGACAAGATTTGACGTAGGAATGCCAAATTCATAGAGTAACACTTCATATGGATTTGTATTTAAAAACTCATGTGATTTTCGAATTCCGAAATCAAGAGATTTGTTGATCTTGATTGAATGTTGGGTCTTAACTGTCAAAATTTAAACCTCTCTATTTTCTCACAATCTAAGCTCGAAATCCACTTCTTTGAATTGTTTGTGTTTTTTTTTCTTTGAGCGTTTCTTGTGCATAAAGGACTTGGTCAACCTACTGCATGTTCAATTATTGGTAAAGCAAGATGGCATATATTTCAAACTCAAAACAAAACAGTGTAACCTTACAAGAAAGAATCTTTTTATAAAATAGAAGTAAAGGTGGAATTGCAGGGTCCAATTGAAATTTGAGTCATTAAAACATGGGAGAATAATGTTGTGGATACGAGGAGGAGGATGGTCGGTAATAGAGAATGTAATCCTTTTAACCATAAAATGAAAGTGTTATATCAATGTAGCATTATCATCAATATGCAGTAAATGATAATGAACAAATGTTAAATGCATTACACATACATAGTACACCAATGTTTATACATGGAAACCTAAAATTGAGAGAGAAAACCAAAGAGCGATTTCTCTCTTATATTTGATGAATTTGCCATTCATTGGAAACACCAACTTCCCTTTGTTTTTCAAAGCTACCCAGGCTGGAGGCTCAAATCCCTAGCTTTGAGGCTACAAGAAGTAGGGAAAGCAACTCCCCAATTCTCTGATTACAACCAGAATGAGGCTACAAAACCCTATGTTTTCCATACAATTGGAAGGTGACTGCAACCACTTGTCCTTAACTCTTCCAACCACCCTGATGTATAATTATAATGATGGAAACCACTGTCACACTATCGCTGTGAAATATCTTTGTTATGAAGCCTATGCCAATCAACTTGCATCGAGCAGCCAAAACCTTTTACAAAGAACTTGTAATCCAAACTACTACAAACAAGTGAATCAACCATGCAGCAACCTATACCTCAACTTGTATTGCCATCATGATTGCATCAACCATGCATAAAAATATACCAATAATGCATCACATACATACTAAACTATGAATAATCAAGATGTACCAAAATTATCAACTATACACACCTCATGTATGTGCCAACTCATCAACTATACACCTCATGTATGTGTCAACTCATCAACTAGTTGCCTCAACCATATACTTAACATGTGCCTCAACCAAAGCCCTCATCAATTCATCTCCAAATCTAATTTGTATCTCTATAATAGACTTGGTATTAGATCACATATCTACAAACATTCCTTAACTTTAACAACAAAGGACTAGCATTTTCATCAAAATTTACTTTGGTCTCACATGACTAATTTTGGATTAGTCAACAACCCTAACATGAAATAATCATAACTATGTACATGTAATGAATAAAGATATGAAATGAATACACAATGTTAGGTGATTGTCTTTTATGAAATTCCTCCGACTTTCACTACTTGGAACTTCTCATAAAAGTTATAGAAAAATGGCATACCTTGTTTAATTCTAGCTTATTATAGAGAACAAACTTGTAAGAGCATGCCCGCACATAATATTTTTTTGTGGATCTTAAAATGGTACACAAAATACAACAAATTTTACCATAACTAATACACTTGTTTGTACTAAATTTGGATCTCTTATGAAGAAGTTATGACATTTTTACACGAAACACTTGTTTTAGACTAGTTCGGGACTAGCCAAAAACCCTATTTCCACGGGGTGTAACTCTAAAAATACAATGACCCACAATATTGAAGTTTTATCACAGGTAATTGGATATGTTTCCTCAGCGACCTCCATATTTTGTGGTATTATTCATACCAGAAACAAATTTATTATGAAAATGGTGTAACAACCTCATTGTTATGGCCCACTTGGTGAAATAAATTTTTGTTTTTGTTTTAAAATTGGGAAAATAGGCAATAGAGACACAAGAGTTTGACCACACCATAGATGACAAACATAATCATGCAACCCAGGAAACACGAAACTACGACACCATGCACAAACACAAGGGAAAATGGACAAACAGGCACATAAAACTAGGAGTAACGACCAACCGCCCAACGCAACAAGACACACCTACAAGCTAAGGGACCACTTCCCCTTCCTAACATAACAATGTTGACGAACAATACTATAACCTCAAGGCACACAAACCAAACACATGTGGCAAGTAAACATACAATTCTCCAGCCACTCACATGGTAGGCTTACTTAACATGGGTTCCATTCGAACGTGGCATGTCAAGTTACAATTAGACAATAATGCATCCGCTAAATAAAACATTAATACATTTTAATTTTGCAAATATATAAGTGGTCAATGTGCAAAATTCATAATTATAAATGCCCTATATCCTTAATTAAAATTCAATCTAGCTAGTCTAAAATTTGCAATCCATTCCATACTTACCAAACAATTTTAATCTTTAACACAACTTAAATGGTCAATACTATGTTAATCCAAATTCTCCTTCCAACTAGACATTAACTTAAATAAAAACATTTACAATCTTAAAGTAGAATGATTCCATTTAAACACTTATGAGAAATTAATCTCAACATGTAGACTACTATATCGACCAAAATAACAATACTAGTTGTCATTAATATTGAAAAGGAAACTGCCAACTATTAATGTCGTTTTAGCAATCTAACAAGCCAACAACATAGTAGTTACGACGAATTATTATAGAAAAATAAAGGCAATTGATAACAATTAACATAGTGATTAATTCCAGCAATAACAAGATTTACATAGGTACATCATAATGAGTAAAAGCAATAACAGACAATTAATGTAATGTAACAATCAATATACTTGATAACAGGAAATTAATATAACGTGCTTGAAACAATTAATATATATCATTAAGAAGGATTATGTTGTCCATTAACTCACTTTGTGAGAAAGTATCACGGGAATTATGGCAATAATGTGGCGTGTATTGCAATTAACATGGAAGTGTGATGAAATGTAGGTAAAATTTAAGGCAAAATGGTGTCCAATCCAACAATTGCATTCAACCATTTAAATGGGCAAAAACATGGTCACACCAACAACAAAACAGTCCAGTTAATGGTGAATTGTTGTGCCATACCTTAGCAAGCATGGGCTACCATTTAATGGCAATTCATGAGCATTCTTGAGGAAGCTGATCCATCGTTTGAAAGACAAACGTGGTCATTTTAAATGGAAATCTCTGTTTCATTTGAAAGAAAAAATGTTGGCATTTAAAACAACAAACTTGGTCTTCTTTGAAGAAAAAACGTGTGCATTTAAAAAAACAAAATCAATCTCATCTAAAAGCAAAAACATGGGCAATTAAAACAATAATCTCAGTCTCATTTGAAGGTAAAAACATGGGCATTTAAAACAACAAACTCGATCTCATTTGAAAGAAAAAGCAGTGGGCAATTTAAATGACAATCTGTCTCATTTGAAAGCAAAAGCGTTGTCATTTAAAATGACAATCTCAGTCTCAATTTAGCTTAAGCATTAGACTTTAAGCGACAATCTCTGGAAACACAAAAGAAAAACGTTTTTCATTTCCAAGATACCAATACAAAATGCAGGAATGAATCAATTCATTTTTCCATTTACTTTGGAATACCGACAAAATACGGAGACATGAATCAAATTGTTTTTCCATTTCGAATACCAATACAATCTTGGAACCTTATGAATCAATTCGTTTTTACATTGCTAGAATACCAATATAAAATGAAGAAATGAATCAATCCATGTTTCCATTACCAAAATACCAACACAAAAATTGCAGACAACAGAAAGAGAACCGAAAGGATCCAATCATCAAAGGAAAACAACGGAGCAGGCAGTACGAAGGTATGGTCCTTCACTCATCATCCTCACATAGAAAACATGGCATTGAGATCCATAGGTCTATTAACTTGCAGGCGACGAGCATAGATAAGGCTCTTGGATGACTCCCCATCACGAGGAGGTGATGAGCTAGGGACAAGGAAAACAACGGAATGGATGCAATCAATACACCCGCAGTGATCCAAGACATGCTAGAAATCGAATGCCATGGGAGTTAATCAATCATTGAGCTAGGCTATAAAATTTTAGTCAACAATCTAGACAATCTGATTATACTTACCCAATTCAACAAGATCCCAAGCAAATCCTGCAACAATCTACAATATAAATGAAGAAAGTGTACCATTTCATGTTCAGAGTGGACGTCCCACGTTCTCCCTGCAACTCTCGTGTGCCGACCGACGAGACTTCACCAATACCTCCCAACCAACGTTAGGGGTTTTCTTCTTCCCCCTTAGCCCCCGTAGCCGCATAGGGGCCACACACACACTAACGGGAGAAGTGGTTAGCTCCGACTCACCTGCCATAGCAAGGTCGAGCGACCACTCCTCACCAAGCTGGGTATCCCAACTCCACAAGCTAAGTCCCGATCAAGTAGATATTTTTGTGGCGTGTGTTACATCAAAAGCGAAGAAGCTTGATCCATCCTTCTCCTCCCTCCCATTATATGAGTTTGAACCCTTTGCCTTCCCCAAATCCCATTTTAAATTAGCTAAGGAGTAATTCCTAAAAATTCCTCCCATACAAGTGTCCTTGTCCCCTTGTTCACTCCATAAATTAATTTCTTTAATTTATTTATTGCCCTTATTTCCCTCACCCGCCTAGGAGTCGCTCCTAGATTGGCTCCTAGGTGTCCCCAAAATTCTCTTACAGGTTTTTAGTGACTTTCCCACTATTAGTTTTCTAGTTTAGTTTAAAATTAGAAAGTTCTTAAATGGTAGACACCTTACTAAGTTTCACTTTATGCTTTTTCCTTTGTGTTTCCCTTCTCTTTCTATGTTCCTAGTTTCCTAATTATTTTTAGATTTCCTCTTTCCCCTTTTATTTAGAACTCAAAATGGTAGGTGTAGAAGTTACCTTTCTCCCCCTTTTTAAAAACAAAACAATTATTTATTTTATTTTTATTTTTTATAAATATATATATATATATATATATATTTGTTAAAGGATAAGAGAAAATTTGTCACTAGTATAATTTAGATCTAGACTTTAAATTTCATGGGCAACATTTTGATACGAACTTGTTTTAAAAATTCTTACCTCGTTATTAGTCCTAAGGCCATAAGGGTTCATTAATTTATCATTAATAGCTTTCGATGTGCCCATGAGGATCACTAGGTGCTCCAAAGGGGTACCATTCGACTCATCTCGTTTCACCCTTGCGTGGCCAGACCCTTCAAAAGATGCACCCGTGCTCCAAGATTTTCCTTGCCTCATCTGCTTCTATTGAATGATGTCCCCTTTAGGATGCACAACACGCTCCAAGGGTGCCACTCTCTTGACTAACTTGGTAGACATACAAAAACCCTGGAGTCAATACTGTGGGACAAACTTGTGGGAGACTAAAGGGCCTCTAAGGAATAAGGCCCATGTGTGCACCCCTTAGAATCATTGTGAGTGACTATCAGAGTCTTCCCTCACACGACCATTGGAGTCCTCTCGAACTAGGTAACCACTAACCTACAGTTCGAGCCTGGCAGGAGTTCTAGTAGTAGGTGGGTTGTTGTCCACACCTCTCCCTCAACCTCTGTTGATGCGTGTGTGACCCCTTTGCTCCACATGTGAGTCTAATTAAGAATATATATGGATTGCTTTGCATCATCAGCAGTCATGTGGAATATATCCATCATATCATCTAATCGAGATCACACTAATATGCGCACAAACAATCAAACCCCAATGGGTACACTCCTGGCTAAGTGCTCACGGTCAAGAGGGGTTCCATCGATACCTCTGCATCCCTCGAGGTCCAATATCCTACACACTTTCGGTAAAATAGAGTCAATAGAGCGTCATCTATGTCAAACCGGTAAAACAACATGTCATCAACCCATAACCCATCATAATCAAAATCAATGGTTTAATAGAATAAAATCTGGATCACTTGCAAGAAAATTTCCTCAAAGAATAATTTATCTAAAAGCACACACAAAGGAGGGATGTTACATACACCCCTCTTGGTCCAAAATTCGTCCCGAAATTTCACAGTATAAATGTCGAAATAAAAGTTTCACATTATCATAAGTCTATCTGTCAAACAAGAATGGGCCCATTTCATATCCTTATGCATCCTCCTGGGTTGTCGAGTCAGGACTATAGTTGTCCCACTGGACCTGACTGCTCTGGAGTTGACGTCAGTAGCTATAGAATCACGATGATGATCCAAGATCTTGGATCAGCGCTCGTGAGCACCCCCTCGTCAGATGCACAAGGAACTTATGCCAATAACATGTGTGAGTCGGAAATATATCGTTAGCCTGCATCATCAACGAATCATGTCAGAATATATCCATATCATATCATCTAATCAGATGCACTAATATCACATATAAAACAATCAAACCCCAATGGTACACTCCTCGACTCGATATGCAGTCCAAGGGGTTCCATCGATGCCTCTGCATCCTCGAGGTCCAATATCCTACACACTCAGTAAAACCGAGTCAATAGAACGTGTCTATGTCAATGCAGTAAAACAACATGTCATCAACCCATAACCCATCATAATCAAAATCAATGGTTTAATAGAATAAAATCTGGATCACTTGCAAGCAAGTGTCCTCAAAGAATAATTTATCTAAGCACACAAAAGAGGGATGTTACATACACCCCCTCTTGGTCTAAACTTCATCTCGAAGTTTCACAGTATAAATTCTGAAATAAAGTGTATCACAGTATCATAAGTCTATCTGTCAAACAAAAATGGAAACTGTTTCCGCATATCATATGCATCCTCACAGGTTGTCGAGTGCAGACTATAGTTGTCCCACTGGACCTTGACCTGCTCTACAGTTCGACGTCGTAGCTATAGAATGCGATGATCCAAGATGCGGATCAACTCAGCCGTGAGCACCCCCTCGTCCGATGCCTGCAAGGAACTCATGCCAATAACATGTGTAGGATCACTAATATCATATCTCAAAAAAGATACATGAAAAACATCATGCATACGCCTCAAAGAATCAAGCAAGGCTAGTCGATAGGCCATGGGCCCCTTTCTCTCCACAATATCGAAAGGTCCCATAAACCTAGGAGAGATTTTAGCTCCCTTTCCAAACTTGATCGAACTCTTATGCAGTTTAACCTGCAAGAAGACTCAATCACCAACCTCGTAACTACGATCGACATGGTGTGCATTGGTATAACTCTTCTGTCGATCATGTGCTTCTTTAATCCTTTGTCTTATTGTTTTCATTTTCTCTTCCATTTCTTGGATCTCTTTTGGTCCCACCAGGACCCTATCCTCAAGTCGATCCCAACTCAAAGGCATCCAACATGGTCTCCCGTAAAGAAACTCAAAAGGTGCCATCTTAATGTTATAAGTGAATTCCACCAGTGGCAAGAATTCTTCCCAACGCTTTTGCTGGTCGATCACGTACATGCGCAACATGTCCTCCAAGGTCTGGTTCGTTCGTTTGGTGTTCTCGTTAGTATCCGGGTGATACACCGTACTAAAGTTAAGTTGGGTTCCGAAGGCCTCTTGCAAACTCGTCGAAAATTGTCCAGTAAACACCGATCCTTGATCGGATATAATCCTCTTAGGCACACCATGTAGCCTCGCAATCTCACCAATGAAAACTCTAGCTATGTCATGTGCTTGATACGTCATATGCAAAGGAATAAGGTGAGAACTCTTCGTCATAGTGTCTACTACGATGAAAATCAAGTCATGTATCCTTTCCATTAGTGGCAATCCAACAATAAAATCCATCGAAATAACCTCCCATTTTTATTCTGGAATAGCATGTGTCTGTAGTAATCCTTTCGGATGCCTATGTTAAGCCTTTACCTGCTGACATTCCATACATCTGGCCACATAGTTGAATATGTTTTCCTTCATTCCCTTCTAGAATAATAAGGGTTTAAGGTCTGCCCTCATCTTCGTGACTCCCTGGTGAGCCATGTAAACTGCTCCATGAGCCTCGCTTATGATCAAGCTCCTCAACCCGTCGTTCAGTGGTACGTAAATCTAATTTTTAAACCTCAATAAACCATCATCATCAAACGAAAATCCTTCAAATATTTATACCATCATCGTGTTTTGTACAATAAAACCCTCAACCTCTTTGTACCAGTCATCGTTATGTTGTAAAGTTAGAATCTTTTCACGTAGATTAGTGTGAAGAAGCAACACCGAAAAGATTCTTGGTCTCTAACTAAATGCTTTTGCCACTCGGTTAACTATTTCTTTTATGTAAGTGATCTCAAAATCATACTCGCTAAGCAATTTTGACCAACGTCGTTGTCATGCGTTTAGGTCACTTTGCATAAATATCTGTTGTAGTCCAAAGTGGTCAGTCTTTAGTTCAAATTTTCATCCAACAAAGTAGTGTCTCCAAACCTTCAAGTCATAAACGATGGCTAACAACTCCAAATCGTGCGTCGAATAATTCTCCTCATGCCTTCTCAGTTTACTTGACATGTAGGGGATCACTCATCCGTCTTGCATCAAGACTCTGCCTAAGAATTCCTTGAATGCATCTGTGCATACCAAGAAGAGCACGTCCATGTCAAGGACCTTTAGTATCGGTGTTGTTGTTAACATCTCCTTGAGCCTCCGATATGCTTCCGTGCATTTCTCGGTCCAAACAAACTTCTTGGTTTTCTTCTACAATTTCATGATCAGATTTTCTATCTTCAAAAATCCCTTAACGAACCATTGATAGTATCCTGCTAAACCCATGAAGCTACACACTTTCAGGACATTTGTCAGCGCAAGCCATTCCGTAATAGCCTCGACCTTGGTTGGATCCACAATGATACCTTCGTCGGAAATGACATGCCCTAAGTAGTGAATCTTCGATTGATAAAATGAGCATTTGGACAAATTCCCATAGAATTTGTGCTCTCGCAAACACTGTAGTACCAAGCATAAGTGATTTTCATGCTCCTCTATCATCCGATAGTAAATCAAAATATCGTCAATCAATACTTGGAGGAACTTGTCCCGGTACTCGCTGAACACACCATTCATCAAACTCATAAATACCCCTAGGGCGTTTGTCAATCCAAACAGTAAAACAATAAACTCGTAATGTCCAAACATCGTCTTAAAGGTGGTCTTAGGGACATCATCCTTCTTGATCCCTGATTGGTGATAACCTGATCACAAATCCCTAATGGTATAGGTTCAACAATCAAGGACATGCTTTCCCTAGGGCAGAATCATTCTCTCCAGGTTTCACTTTGTTTAGTGTCAGAGGAATGGCCCAGGATAGGGAATGGTCCAAGCTCAGAAATGAGGACAATTATTCTTCCTTGCCTGAGAAGAATAGTCCAGATAGCCCATCATTGATGTTCTATTTTGAGGGCAAATGTTCTTCCAGATCTCACAGATGTGAGTGGAAGAATGGCCCAAATGAATTAGTTTATATCATAGTGTTGTTTCTGTGTAGATTGATATCAATTGTTATAATGGAGACTACATGTCTCCAGACAATAGAGATATGATATTGTGGTGGATATGTTCCACTATTTGTGACCATGTGTCACAAATTGAGTAGTTGTGTACTACTATGAATAAACATAGATGTGTTCTGTCAGTTGACATTGTACCAGTTGTCATGGAGATTATCTAGTTGGATAATAATGATAGTGCTGATGATGTTACTAGTTGAATGGTTTGTTTGTGCTTAAGACCATTATCAGTTATACCTCCCTATCTAGGAGGGAGTGTTGATATTATGGTATCTTTGGGAGGTATCAACATCCATTGTGACCCTTTGAGAAAATTAGAATACTCGAGA
>SNQJ01S0206909.1:0-16733 GCA_010110895.2 Picea sitchensis
AAGATGCAAAAATATTCTTGAAGAATGATCTCGGGTCAGGCTATCATTAGTTAAGAATTAAAGAAGAAGACATCACCAAAACTGCCTTCAAAATGAGGTATGACCATTATGAGTTCACAGTGGTTCCTTTTGGGTTGTCAAATGCACCCATTTTCTTCATGTGTCTAATGAATGATATTTTTAGAGAGTACTTAGATAAGTTTGTTATTGTGTTCCTGGATGACATTCTTATATATTCTAATTCTGAAGAAGAGCACAAGAAACACTTGAAAATTGTGTTACAAGTATTGAGGGAACATCAATTGTATGCCGAATTGAGCAAGTGCTCATTCTATCAGAAGAAAAATCATTATTTCGGCCATATCATTTTAGAGGAAGGAATAGAAGTGGACCCAAAAAAGATAAAGTCCATTGAGGGGTGGCCAACACCAAGGAATGTCTTTGAGGTGAGATCATTCATAGGATTTGCAGGTTACTACAGAAGATTCATTGAGGGATTCTCAAAGACTGCACACCCAATCACTTCCTTGCAAAATAAGGGTTTGAAGTTTGAGTGGACATTGGATTATGAAAGGAGTTTTCGACACTTGAAGCATTTATTAACAAGTGCTCCAATACTAAGGATTGCTGATACAAATGAAGACTTCATTGTATGCATTGATGCATGTAAGGAAGGGCTTGGTGGAGTCCTTAATTAGAATGGGTATGTGGTGTGCTATGAATCAAAGAAATTAAAGGAGCATGAAAGACACTATGATATTCATGATTTGGAATTGGAAACCATAGTGCATGCCTTGAATATGTGGAGGCACTACCTCATGGGAAAAATATTTGATTTGAGGACAGATCATAGTGGTCTGAAATATTTATTTGGACAACCAACTCTAAATGATAGACAAAGCAAGCAGTTAGAATTCCTCGGTGAATATGACGTTGATATAAAACATATCAAGGGGAAAGAGAACAAGGTGGCTGATGCACTCGATAGAAGAGTGCATGATATGCATGCTACAACCATTAGCAAGTACCAATCAGATTTGAAAGACAAAATCTTAGAGGTTGCAAAATCAAATTTACCATACATGGAAATAAAGACAAAATTACAACAAGGTATTTTGCAGAAGAAAAGTGAAGAGTATAAGCTAGAAAAAGATGAAATTCTCATGTTCAGGTGCATAATTTATGTGCCAAATTCTCAGGAATTGAAAAATCTGATTTTAAAAGAAATGCATAATGTGCCTTATGCTGGACACCTAGGTTACCAGAAAATGGTTGCAGCTGTCAAGAACCATTATTATTGGTTAGGTATGAAGAAAGAGGTTGTTGATTTTATTGCTAAGTGTTTGTAGTGTAAAAAGGTCAAGGATGAACATAAACACCTGACTGGGTTGCTACAATGATTGCCCATTCCTGAGTAGAAATGAGAAGTTGTAAAAATGGATTTCATCACCAAACTACCCAGAACAAACAAACAACATGATTCTATCCTGGTAGTGGTGGATAAGCTTACTAAAACTACCAATTTTATTCCAGTAAATCTCACACACACGACAACTAACATTGCTAATATTTATATGAGAGAAATTGCTCGACTACATGGTATACCCAAGACAATTGTGTTTGACAGAGATCCAAAATTTACATCAAATTTTTGGAAATGATTATTCAAGGGATTCAAGACAAATCTGAATTTTAGCACAATTTATCATCCAAAGTCAGATGAGAAGATAGAAAGGGTGAATCGGGGGATATAAGACATGCTAATGATGTATGTGATGGATAAACCATACAAATGGGATGATTATTTTCATTTGGTAGAGTTTGGTTATAACAATGGGTACCAAACATTTCTAAAGATGAGCCCATTTGAGACACTTTATGACAGAAAGTCCAACACACCAGTGAGCTGGGACAATCCAACAGATAGAGCAGTGGTTGGGTCAGAAATACTGAGGGAAATGGAAGAACAAATGATGAAAAAAAATAAAAATTTAAAGGCTGCCCAGGACAGGCAGAAAAACTATGTTGATAAGGGTAGAACTCACAGGGAATTTAAAGTGGGTGACCATGTGTTCTTGAAAATAAAAGCCAAGAGAAGTTCCATGAAGTTGGGAAATTTTTCAAAGCTGGCAGCATGTTACCGTGGGCTATTTGAAATCATTGAAAGGATTGGTCCTGTAGCATATATGCTTGCCTTACCGACGTCAATGCGCATTCATAATGTATTCCATGTATCATTGCTTAAATTTATGTACCTGATGATAATCATGTCATTGATTGGAATGTGATTTAGGTGGAGCAAGAGGGAAACTTTCAAGTGCATTCGGTCTACATAATAGACCAGAAGATCAACCAGCTCTGGAATCGAGTCGTAGGGCTAGTAAAGGTCCAATGGACCTGGTASGGTCCTGAAGATGCAACTTGGGAGTACGAGGATTCTATGCGGGTGGAATACCCACATCTTTTTGAAATTTTTTGAAATTTTGGTTGTACATGTGCATAAATAAGGGAGAGGGGAATGTAATACTTCTAGGCCGAACCTTAATTGTACATTTAAATGTAATTGTAATTATACATATAATTTGGTGAGATGATGGTACAAGATCTTTGGTTCGGTTTTGTGCGCATTGAATCAGTGCACGAGAATCTCATTCCAAAGAAGTGCACACATTTTATAATGTATCACGTACTTGCGTAAGTGTGTGAGGATTGCACATTAAATGAAGGGTGCACATCATCCTGAGTTTGCGTACAATGAGAGTAAGTGCGCGGTTTTTGGGTCAGAGTGCCTTTGTGTATATGTATTTTGAGGCCAAAGTGCCTGTGTGGTTATTAGGATGGAGAGTTAGATGTTAAATGACTAATGAGCCATCATTGTAATATGTAATCACATGCAAATATTTATGAAAACACATCACTGTTGCAGACCAACTATTTAAAAGAGTATGGGGGGATAAACTCCACTAGACATGGAAAGAGGGATAAGAGTTAAGGATAAGGGGCTAAGCTAGAGGGGCTGGAGCCCAAAGAAATATTATATTAATATTCCTTAAAGTGTAAAGTATGGATAATTATTTTATCCTAAGTTCTAAGGATGGGGACAAGTGGGCCCAAGGTAGTTCTCAACATGACAAGTGTCAAGTTGGGAATATGCATACATATAGTTTGGACTTAGTTCATTTTCCTATCATTCTATCATCATTCCTTCACTCACTCAGCTGTCACCTGTACCCTATTGTTACTATACCTATACCCTGGTTAGCTTTGGATCTCAACTAAAGAAGCGGGTTGTCAAGCCCGTAGGATATTGAAGAGGCGGGTTGTTAGGCCCGTAGGATATTGAAGAGGTGGGTTGTCAGGCTCGTGAGCATTCTCTCCAGGTGAGAGAATTGCTGGGAATTGATTCCCAAAGGTTCCAAACTACAACTACAGGGCTATGAGACTTCTTGTCCAACCTATTTTTGAAGCCCTAGAAATGAAGTGGGGCAACCAAGGGATTGTTGAGCAGAGAAGGGACACACTTCTTAGTGTGGGAAAAACATGTGGGGAATGAGGGACCATAGACTATTAGTTCGAGTTGGCACTTGTGAATGAGTTTCCTGTTGTCTGAGATACCTTATCCTCATTAGGAATTCCTTACCCAGGTGGAGTTTAGCCCCATCTCGGGGGTGATCCACTGTTGAGAGTTATGCACAATGCAATATAAGGATGGGAGGAATATGGAAGGTCTGCACGTAGTTGGTGTTCTTTTAATCAAAGATATGCAGCAATTGCGTGTTAATTCATGTGCTGCATTAATATTTATGCAATTATTTTCATGGGGTTTTCCTGTGCATGTTGCATGCATATTTATGTTATTATTTTGTATGAATCTTTGCATTTGCAGAGTATTTTTATGATTTAGATTAGTATCAGAGTTCAAAATTTTAAGTGGCATAACCCAGTTGATGACCATGGATGTTACATGGTCTGCTTCCTCCTCATAACTGGAAGGTTTAGAATCAATGATGTGACTGATCAATGCCATATAACTCGAGAACCTCTAAGGTCGTTTTCTCTCCCTGAAAGTACCACTGGGAGTTGCGTGCCCATTTGCATCCTGCAAAGTGTCACGAAGCCATGTTGGCCTCTTCTTGATCACATCAGCATCTCTAGGTAGATATGTTGGCTCTACTTACTCCTCATGATAGTTTGAAGGATGAACAACTGAACTAGAGGGATTTGTACTCTCATCTTTTGGAGCCTCCTTCTCCTCACTACCAATCTCCATATGAGACTCTCTAGACCTCATGAAGCATACCTTTTCATCAAAAGTAACATCACGACTAACCTGAATTTGAAATTGTCCTGGAATGTAATCTTGTATGCCTTTGAAGTATCGATGTATCCCACAAAAGTACCCTTCTTTCTAGAAGGTTATAACTTCATCCTCTTCTCCTTGGGCACAAATACCTCATACATTTGTCATACCTTGAAAATGTGCAACTCTCTGGCTCGATGAAGACTCTATCTCATCAGCCTGCCAAACCTCTGAAGCCATCTTGTCTGTGCCAAATAAACTGAGCTACACCCATCGTAACTCACCATGACAAGTCATCATAAGTCCATTCACATGGTTGATAATCTGCCACACAACATATTTCCGTGATCTGGGCTCTCCGACAATCCACCAGAACTCCCATCTTTCCACACCACCCAGCTGCAATAGTACACAACTACTTGTATGGACAATCTACTCCATGTCTAAAACTAGAGACCATCTAACCTGTTGCCACTTGCAACCGTCATTGTAGCTCCCTCTTCGAGCTAACTCCTTATCTCCCTCAATGTTTTCACTTGTGACCTTCCCGAAACAAGAACAAGAAGAAAAACACTCTAGTGTTGTACCCAAAAATGTATATCAAGATGACCCCCTTCTCTTTAGATCCCAAGCTTTGATACCATGTTGAATTTTCAATTTTTAGATCTGATAAATATTTCTTTATGATTTCAAACATAATTTTATGCCACTATTATTATAGAATAATTACACATTGAAAATATCAACCAAAATAAATTTGCAGCAGAAACAAAAAAGTCATAGAAACATAGCCATGCACAATAGATACAAGATTTTATCCTAGGAAACCCAACCTTGGGAGAAAACCCAATAACTTTTCTTAAGAAGAATTCCAACCAATAAGTACATCACCATCAATATGAAGAATCCCAGCACATAAATAATTTTTCCCTTGTTTGAGGAAGAAACATCAAATATAGAGAACCCTAGATAAGATAATGCACCTCAAAATTTGCGCAACTGATAATTGGCAACTGCAACTGTAACTGTAACTGTAACTATCAACTGCAGTTGCAACTGTAACTGGCAATTGCAATTGGAAACTGCAACTGCAACGGAATTTCCCACTTGATGAGAAGAGCTTTGTTATGTGTCAAAATGAAATGATCCGACCTTTATTTATACAGTTTGAGTCACCTTTAATTCACTTGTGGGGCCAACTTGTACTTTTGTCTTCAATATCTTCTTTAATGCTTTCAGGGGTTTTGTCAATGGTTTATCTTGTCTTCTTGTCATTTCTTTTTCACTAGAAAATTTGTTCTTGAGCCTTGTTGATGTATCATCTCCTCACATGCACGTCTAATTAATATAGGGATACAATGTTGAATAGATCCACTGAGAATCTGCTCATCACAAGAGGTCTCTTGAGCCTACATCTTCAACCTTAGACTAGACTTGTAGACAAGTCAAACCCGCCTTATAAAAAGATAGATCGCTCCATCCTGGAACATGAAATGTGAGATCAAATCAAGTATATTTCACTCCTTTTCAAATCAACATGACTAATAGGAGAAATACTACCCTTGGACCATTCACCACTAGCCAAATCAACATGGTTCCATGAGTGAATGCATCATTCTCCCTTGGTCAAATCAACGTGACCAATCTGGGAGAATGTCTGCCCAGTGATGCTAACTGGATAAACATCAACACCTCTCACTTTTTATCCAATCTTCTCAAGAGACCTCTCTTATGTATGTTTCCTTCATCACTCTACCCCATACCCTCACCGTGGATCATCCTCCAAGCACTTCATGTAGCAAGGGCTTGGCCAAAAGGGCTTTAACAAAATGTATATCTAACAAAATGCTTCCAACAAATGTTGGACTTATATTGGCCTTGATTTTGAAAAATAAGGATTTGGTTCAACTTATATAGCAACATCAACATTGATTTTCTTTGTAAAAAGCGCTAAAATATCAGTTTCCAATATTCGAGACCATACCCGAGTTAGTGTAGAAACCACAACTTTATATCTATATTGTAATGTTTTTTAAAAACTTATTTTTGCAACATCTTCATTTAGTTTTGCGCCTCCTCTTTCAAATCCTGACCATTTCTCTTAAGAATAGGACATGTTTTGACCACTAGACCTAAAAAAATAATCTAGAGCTTGAAAAACTTTCTTTCAAGGAATTTGTTTCCTCTAATCTTTTGTACCAACAATGATCGAGTTGTTTCGATATTTCATTGGATGTATTTGATCAATGATGTAGTTTTGTATTTGAAATGTCCAATCCAATTGTCCATCTATAACTTCTCATTCAAAAAACATAATATGCTGCATGAGTTTTTATTCACTACTTTTTACTATTCCCCACACATCTAGGGAAACATGACTTTAGTCTTTGATACCATATTAAATTTAAAGAAGATGTACACACAAAGGAGAGAGATGAACACTATTATTATAACTTCTCATTCAAAAAACATAATATGTTGCATGAGTTTTTATTCACTACTTTTTACTATTCCCCACACGTTTTTTAGGGAAACATGACTTTAGTCTTTGATACCATATTAAATTTAAAGAGGATGTACACAAAAAGGAGAGAGATGAACACTATTATTTGGAAGACTCATTCACCTCCATAAGGGTACACATACTTTTAAAGGTTAAAATGACTTCTCATTTCATCTTTCTAACTTCACTTTTTAATTTCCCAACTTAATTTCTCAACTTAATATTAATTTTCTAATTTCAACCCTAGATAAATTACTTCCCAACGATTTGCTTGCTGTAATATTAAATTGCAGTTCACTAAATAATTTACACTTGCTGAAATAATTAATAGAAATAAAAAGCAGAAGCAAAATGGAAACCAATCTCACAATGACACATGCACAACAAATTTTTTCACTTCAATTAAGCTCTTCATTAAAATAATATCCAAGCTTACAAGTGCTTCCCTTACTGGGAAAATATATCCATAGAGAATAAATGCATTTTATGTCAAATCCTGGTTGCTTGAACTTCCCAACAACATGCCCAAACTGCCTAGTGGCATGTACGTCATGTCTGTGACCTGTACAACTTACCTGTGGGTAGTACGACTTGTCCCTGCCTGTATGGATTGCTCGCACCCTGTGCAGTGCTGTCTGTGGCATGTATGGCCTTACTCACAACCTTCCTCGACATTTCCCATTGTTAGATATCATTTTCAGGATTAACTGTGTAGTGTAATTCATTAATCTATGACCCATATCCATGAGTATTAGTCATAACTGACCAATAATTTCCCATTGTTGTATGGTGGTTTCCTGTACCCTACACTTTCTTCTCTTGGCTCTCCTTTCTTCCAGACTGAACACGAAGTTATATTTCTCTCATTGAGTCACCGACTCTATGATTGTATGTCTTCTCCTCTCACCTTGGTTTCCTTTTATAATCTTGAGCTAAGCCAAAAACCTAATCTCCAAAGTGATCAATGGTTGAGATTATGTTTCACCTCACTTGAGATCATTGACTAAGATTCATTTAATTAATTAAATTCACTAATGCCAAAAACTTAGGCATTTAATTTAGGAAGCCAATCTCGTAATGACACATGCACAACAAATATTTTCACTTCAAATCAAGTCTTCATTAAAATAACATTCAAGCTTACAATTTCTTCCCTTATTGGGAAAATCTATCCATAGAGAATAAATGAATTTTCTTCCAAATACTGGCTGCCTGAACTGCCCAACAACCTACCCGAACTGCCTAGTGGCATGTAAGCAATGCCTGCAGCTCGTACGACCTGCCTGCTACCCTTATGGCCTACTTGCGGCCAATACGTCATGTCCATGGCCTGTGTGGCTTGCTCACACCATGTGTGTCCATGGCCTATACAACCTTGCCCATGACCTTCCTCGACATTTCCCACTATTGTATGATGGCTACTTGTACCCTACACTTACTTCTCTTGGCTCTCCTCTCTTCCAGATTGACCAAGAAGTTCTCTTTCTATCAATGAGTCACTGACTTTGATTTTATGTCTTCTCCTCTCACCTTGGTTTCCTTTTATAATCTTGAGCTAAGCCAAAACCCTAATCTCCAAAGTGATCAATGGTTGAGATTAAGTCTCACTTCACTTGAGATCATTGACTAAGATTAATTAAATTCACTAATGCCAAAACTTAGGCATTTAATTTAATTAACCTCCATTAATTGTAAAATGACATTCACTTTAATAATTTAATTATTAAAGTGAATTTCCAAATTTTTGAGAGGTATTAATGATGATCTCCATGTGTTAGACATAAACCGATGTGGAGATATTTGTTTGTGCTACAAATTTCAACACTCCCTCTTAGTGAGGAATGTATTCTCCACCGCTCCAAGTTTGTATCTAAATAAAATGAACTTACCCTTCACTAAGGGTTTTTGAGAATGTCTGCAACATGCTCATTTGTGGAAATGTGTTGGAGCTTGCTTCTCCCTTCTGGATCCTATCTCATATGAAGTGATATCTGATCTCAATATGCTTGGACCTGTCATGGAATATTGGATTCTCAGAGAGTTTGATACAACTCTGATTATCACAGTATATCACCATGGGCTCCAAATCCTAATCAAATAATCATGTCAATGATTTGTGAAGTCAAATGACTTTACAACTAGACATACTGATCCAGGTGGA
This sequence comes from Picea sitchensis, assembly GCA_010110895.2. NCBI lineage: Eukaryota > Viridiplantae > Streptophyta > Pinopsida > Pinales > Pinaceae > Picea > Picea sitchensis. The sequence goes on from SNQJ01S0206909.1 coordinate 8,965, forward strand.
TATTGGTGGCCACCCACCTATTCCAATTGGCTCCTCTTGTCCATTTTTGTTTAACACGTTCTTCTGTACTTCTTTGTGATTGTGGGTTCTACACTTCTGGGGGTATCTGAAGCCCCACACATCCTCCAGGTGAATATTGGTGGCCTCTCGCCTAATCCAATTGTCTTATTTTGTATGTTTTCATGTTAGCACATCTTGCTGTACTTCTAGGACCGTTTTGGGGCCCTAAACATTGTTTTTTTTGGATCGCCACGGTAAAAATATTGACATAGTTAGAGTTTGATGACGGAATGTGTAGTTCTCTGAAAAACCTTTCCAACGGGCTATCACGCACCTAAAACGGAGGTCATATACAAAAGTTACGACCCTGGGAAGTTGAGGTACCAACTTACACCAACTTACCCATAGGGGCCCACATGAATTTTGGCATTTCACCTTCTAGGGTTAGGTTTTTGGATGTATATGGTTTTGGAATTCATGAGTAATATAAAAAAGGCCTCTGGAGCCTCATTGTAATCCATTCTTCTCAGATGGATGCATGTAGCAACCACATCTCTTCTCAGAGATAACTACCACCATTCGAGCAAGTGTTTCAGTTTTATAGTTTCAACCTATTTCATTATTCAATAGAAGATATTGTTCACTGGATATTTGTGTTATTCTTCATATCTCTATCATTATTTTATTTAGTATATTAATCAGTTCGTTCCACTCCTAAATCCATATCAGTTGTATTAGAGCGGTCTGCTTTTCATTTATTTTTCTTCGTGCATGTCCCCGACAAGATCTGGGTACAAGAAGTTGGGACTCAAACCAATCAAGCCATTACAAGATCGACTGCGCCGAGCCTGAAAAAAACCCATGAGGGAGGAAAAGAAAGATGATGGAGCAGGAGATCCTATTAAAATGTTGGTCGAGTAAGCCCTCGCGTGACAAAGGAATGGAATGATGGACAACTTTGCGCAGATCCTTCGACGACTTCCCACAGGAGAAGCATCTCCATCAATCAGCCATGCAACCCCCTTCAAGGTACAAGTAAATTTTTATATTCCATTATTTGAAGGACTGATATATGCGGATGCTGTAGATAAATGGTTGAATTTGCTCTAAGGGTATTTTTCGGTCCACAATTTTTTTCCGATAGGGAAAAGATCACTTTTTCACTCCTCAAGGCCATTCCCCATGTTAAAGACTAGTGGGATACTTACTTTGAGCAAAGGGCCGTAGAGGAATATGCAATGTTTGTGGTGGGCCCTCCATGGGATTCCTTTCGGGATGCCTTTAAAGAACAATACTACTCTATTGGAAGCTGTGACGACCAGTAGAACAGATGGACCACCCTACGTCAAGAAAGGGACCAAACAATACCATATTTCACCAATATTTTCCATACCCTGCGCACCAAGTTGGGTATCAACGAATCTGAGCATCATTTGGTGCTCAAATACTGCGACTGTTTGCATAGATACATTAAAAAAAAAGGATTTTCTGGACATCGCCTCATTGCGCACAACTTATAGATACGTGGTCAAGATCGAGCATAAATTTAAGTAGAAAAGGTGAGAGTTTGGATCTGCAAACCCCTCACAGTTGAAGCAGGGAAAAGGCAACACCAACCCACCCAGCGAGGGACCAAGTCAACATGGCCACCCTTAGGACAACCAATCCAAGCCACAACACAAGAAGGGCAATGAAAATATGAAAAAGGACACCAGAAAATGGTGTTAGTGCCATAAAATTCCTTGGCACAACACTGAAGAATTCCGCTCCAAGAAGTCACTCATGGCTGAACTGAAGGCTTCCGAGTGAGAGTCCGATTCTGATTCCGAATCAAATCCTAAAGGAGGGAATCATATTATCGATGCGGAACCCAGTGACCACCAAAGTCCGGCCAAGCGAACAAGAGGAACTAGAGGAAGGAGAACACCTCTTTCATTCACAGATGTTAGTAAAGGGGGATCTGCTTCATTTCATTGTCGATAGTGGGAGTCAGAAGAACTTGATTTCAATAGAGGTCATCAAGCGACTAGACCTGCCAACGAATCCACACCCGCAACCCTACACCATTGGCTAGTTTCGCCATGGAAGAGACCTCTGTGTCAGCTAACAGTGTCATCTGCCCTACGACATCAAGCCTTTCAAAGATTAGGTATTGTGTGATATTTCTCCCCTTGACGTTTTTGATGTTCTTTTAGGACAACTATATTTGTGGAAGCTTCATGCTATGTATGAGTCTAGACCCTGCAATGTTATTATTACTTTGGGTAGACAATTGTACATGATACCATAGGTAGCGCAACCTACTGTTATTTCTTTAATCTCTACTAAGAAATGCAGTAAGGTCAACTCACAGACCGAGAAGTTCATATTCTTTGTGATCCGTGCTCACAGTAAGCATAAGGTCACTGCCAGATCCGTGGCCTCTACATAGAGCCTCTCTTTGTAGAWGAAGCAAGTGGATGTGATCATGGAAGAATACATAGACATCTTCTGCTCACCTACAGGGGTACCGACACACTGCCAAGTCAAGCATCCAATTGATCTGACCCCTAGTGCACCTCTACCTAATGGACTAGTCTATCATCACTCATTGATGGAAAATGATGAAATCAGGTGATAGATCCAAGATTTTCTTCAAAAGGGGCACATCAGACCCAACTCCTCCCCTTACGGAAGCCCGATTGTACTAGTACAAAAGAAGGACGATATGTGGCAAGTCTGCATTGATTACAGAGCCTTAAACAAAATCATAGTCAGGAACTAATACCCCATTCCCAGGATTGATGACCTGCTTGACCAACTCAAGGGGGGAAAGTTCCTCAACAGGATTGACCTAAAGTCTAGCTACCACCAGGTTCCCATAGAACCAACTGATGTATGGAAGACAACCTTCAAATCTAATGAAGGTCTCTTCGAATGGCTAGTCATGCCCTTTGGATTAACAAATGCACTGACCACTTTCATGAGGTTTATGGATGATGTATTAAGACCCTTCACCAACTCCTTTGTGGTGTTATATTGGGATGACATCCTCATCTCCAACAGAACATGGGAGGAGCACATGCGACATATTCAACAGGTTTTGAGAACTCTGCGACAACACAAGCTATATGCCAACTTGGAAAAATTCTCTTTTGGCATGAACATGGCCCAATACTTGGGCTACATTTTTGATGAGCATGGGGTACATGTTGATACAACTAAGATCCAAGTCATCCATGACTATCCAACCTCGACCACACTTACCAAGCTTCATAGCTTCTTAGGACTAGCCAACTTCTACCGACGGTTCGTGTTGGGATTATCCAATATTGCATGGGCCCTCAGCCAGGTGACCAAGGATGGTGGTAGGTCCAAGTTCGTATGGGGGAAGGAACAACAATGAGCATTTGATGATCTAAACCATCGCTTGTGTTAAGATCCAGTACTCTCCTTTCCTGATCTACAACAACCGTTCAAATTTGGGACTGATGCATCTGACTATGCTGTGGAGGCAGTTCTCACTCAGCACAAGAATCCGATGGCATACCATAGTGAAACACTCTTTGATACTATTAGGAAATACCCCACCTATGACAAGGAAATATATTCCATTGTACAAGCTTGTTGTTAATGGAAACATTACATTCTGGGAAAAGAGACGACCATACACCTTGATCACAAGCGTCTGCAGTATAGACACATGGGAAATTGTAGAACGAGCACCATCATAAGTGGTCCACCTACCTGCATCATTTCCCTCTCAACATCAATTATATGACATATATCTTAAATCGTGTCACTGACTACCTCAATCGACCTCCTGTGGCTGCACTCACCACTACGATCCATTCCTATGGACATGAAGCATCTGAGTGGCCCCAACTTTATCAACAAGATCCAGACTTCGCCACCATTTATCAGCTCTTGGGTACATGCACGACTATCACCGATTTTCACATTCAGGACTAACTCTTATGCCACCTAGTCCATCTTTGTCTTCCTACAAGAGAGCATGCAAAGCTGATTTGGGAATCCCACTATAGTCGGGTGGCAGGACATTTTGGCATGGAGAAAACTGTGGCCGTTCTTCAGAAACATTTTTGTTGGCCAAAACTTCGACAAGACGTCAGCAAGTATATCAGATCTTTCACTTCCTATTCCATTTCCAAGACAACCATCAAGAAGCAAGGCTTATACACCCCTCTTCCTATTCCCAAGAAGCCATGGGAATGCATCTCAATGGATTATGTGTCTGGCATGCCGTCCACCAAGCAAGGAAATGACTACGTATTTGTGGTCCTTGATTGGTTTTTGAAGATGGCCATCCTCACAGCCTACAAGAAGAATATCACACCAACATATACTGCCCAACTCTTCTTCGAACGAGTGTGGGTCCACTTTGGGATACCACAGACCATCATCTCCGACCGAGATAACAAGTTCCTCAACACATTTTGGTTGATTCTTTGGTCACTATTGGAAACCAAGCTCACAAAATCCACTACTTCCACCCCCAAACCAACGACTAAACAAAGGTCATCAATCAGATGATTGTGAAAATCCTGCGCATGTACAATTCTAAGAATCCACATACATGGGATGAGAGTCTCCCCTATGTTCATCACAGTTACAACATGGATCTCCATAGCTCCATCGGCCATAGCCCATTTCAGGTGGGTCTAGGATTCCAACCCTTGGGACCCATTGATGTTTCACTTCCTCTCGCCACCACACAGACAAAATATCCCCATGATCAGTTTGGAATCGACAAAGCCACCAGATTCAACAAATCTGCTAACATGTCCAAGATATTTTTCAGAAATCCAATGCTAAGTACAAGCAACACCATGATCAACACAGGGTACCACACCAATTTCAGATTGGTGACAAAGTCTAGTTACATTTATAGAAGGATCGTCTCATGGGGCCCCATCAAAAGCTTCGCCCACTTCGATATGGGACTTACACTATCACCAAGGATGTGGGTAGCAATGCTTTTGATCTCAACACTCCACGCTTCCTTGCTTTGCATCCAATGTTAAATGTGCGCCTCCTTTGACTATATTTTACACCATTATTGGACACCTCAAAGATCACAGAATAACTGACACCAACAGAGCTTAACCTTGACTGCATGGAACAAGCATCCATTGATCATATAGTGGACACACAGGTCAAGGGCACTTGCTAGCAGATGATCCATATTTATTGGGTTTTCAAGGTAGGGAAACTCCTACACCAAGGCAAGTGGCTCACCCGGGGTCAAATCCAATAGAAGTTTCCTCACTTGATGGGGGAAATCAACGCAATGGATACCATTTCTTCCTAAGGGGGGAGGATTGATCCAGGTGGATATTGGTGGCCACCCACCTATTCCAACTGTCTCCTCTTGTCCGTTTTTGTTCAACACGTTCTTCTATACTTCTTTGTAATTGTGGATTCTACACTTTTGGGGCTCTCTGAAGCCCCACAAATCCTCTAGGTGGATACTGGTGTCCTCTCGCCGAATCCAACTGGCTTATTTTGTATGTTTTCATGTCAACACATCTTGCTGTACTTATAAGGCCATTTTGGGGCCCTAAACATTGGTTTTTTAGCTCACCACAATCAAACTATAGATGGAGTTAGAGTTTGACGGTTGAATGTGTAGTTCTCCGAAAGACGTTTCCAATGGGCTATCATGCACCTAAAAAAAAGGTCGTATGAAAAAATTATGACACTGGGAAGTTGAGGTACCAAATTACACCAACTTACCCAGAGGGGCCCACATGAATTTTGGCTTTTCACCTTCTAGGGTTATATTTTTGGATGTCTAGGGTTTTGGCATTCATGAGTAATATAAAAAAGTCCTCTGGAGCCTCATTGTAATACATTTTTCTCAGATGGATGCACGTAGCAGCCACATATCTTCTCAGAGATAGCTACCACCATTCGAGAAAGTGTTTCAATTTTACAGTTTCAGCCTATTTCATTATTTAATAGGAGATATTGTTCACTGGATATATGTGTTATTATTTATATCTCTATATTTATTGTATTCAGTCTATTAATTAGTTCATTCCTCTCCTAAATCCAGATCACATAATCACTTCCATATACTATGCCTCTACTGGATTGAGTGCTACAAAATTCTTCTTCTCACTAAACCATCAAATCATTGTTGATCCCAAGTTGAAGCAACACATTGAGGTGCTTTTTCGATCTGTTGCACTCCCTTCCCAATCTGAGTATGTATATCCTTGCAACCTCACTCCATCACCTCCAAGATACCTCAAACCATACTCCACGGTACCTCTCAAGTACCTGAGCACATGCTACACTAATACCCAATGCACCTACTTTGACTCCACCATGAACTAGCTCAAGTTGTTCACAACAAATCATATCTCTGGCCTGGTGTTGACCAAATACATCAAAAAACCAATCAATTGTCTATACATATTGGGGTCCAATTTTTTTTAAGTAACCATAGGTGTATCCATTGGTCTAAATTCCTCCATCTTAAATATCCTTAGGATCTCGACTGTGTACTTCTCTCTAACAAGGAAGACCTCACCTGATATTTTCCAAACCTCTAACCCCAAGAAGTAATGGATCAAGTTGATGTCCTTCATCTCAAAATCAACATGTAAATTTTCCTTGCACCCTGCTATAATATCCATTGCACCCATGAGAAACAAATCATCCATGTACAACACCCAAATGAGTAGATTAGACCCAACAAGTATGAAGTACAAGTTAGGATCTGCCTCACTCTTGGTGAAGCCCATACTCTACAAGTATCTATCAATACTGGAATACCATGCCCTGGGTGCCCTCTTGAGTGTGTATAAGGATTTCTTAAGCTTGCATACATGAGACTCCCTCTCATGTACCTCAAAGCCTTGAGGTTTCTCTATATATACTTCCTCCTCAATGAGTTCATTGAGGAATGATGTCTTCACGTCCATCTAGTGAATCCTCCACCCATGACTTAGGTGATAGATATAACAACTTGAATGGAAGCATATATGGAGATTGGAGAAAATGTTTCCTCATAGTCTACTCCCTCTCTCTAAGAGAACCCTCTCACCAAAAACCTGGGCTTTAACTCCTCGATGATTCCATCTGCAACATGCTTGATCTTGAATATCCAATTGGAACTCACCATAGAATTTTCCTCTGGTCTTGGAACTGTATCCCACACATCATTCTTCATGATGTAGGTGTACTCCTCCATCATGGCATCCCGACAAACCTACTGATTTTTCACTTCCTAAAAATTTGAAGGGTCAGCATCGATGATGCTACTCATAAGCACCATGTAGTTGAGAAAATTCCTCGGAGGCCTGCTCGTCTTGAATGTGCTCTTATGAGCTTCAAAATTCTCCAGAGCATCCTTCAAGGTTTGTTCAAACCATCTGACTCTCCTCAAAAATATAGGAGGGGATGCTTAATCCTCCTTGCCTGAAGGTTGGCTTCTTGAACTACGAGTTGTTGAGAACTGCTCACCCTTCAAAGCCACCTACTCCTCATCCTCTACCACTAGTGGTAACTCATGATACTTCTTAGATGCCAAGTTATCTTTGAACTTAACATCTCAAATCATCTCTTTCTTTTGCTTCATTTGTATGAATATCCTATAATCCTTTGAGTTCTCATTGTACCCCACAAAAAATCCCTTCTCTCTCGAAGACTCCAAATTCTTCCTCTTCTCCATAAGAACATGGATGTATACTGGAAAACAAAATATTCTCTAATGCCAAATACTTGGCTTCACTCCTATGAGTTCCTCCTTAGGATCCCCC
>SNQJ01S0206909.1:16783-30094 GCA_010110895.2 Picea sitchensis
GAGGACTCCTATTATGCAAGTACACTACTGTGTTACATACCTCTGGCCATAGAAACATAGACAACCCATGATCATGAATCACAGTCTTCACAGAACTGATGATGGGCTGGTTCTTTCTCTCCACAACCCCATTATATTGTGGGTTACATGAGACTTTCAAATCCATCTTGATCCCTGCCTCTTTTCATAAATCCTTGAAGTCATTGGAGGTGTACTCTCCCCCATTCTATGACCTCAAGACCTTGATCTTCTTACTTTTCTATTTCTCCACTTGGGCCTTGAACTCCTAGAACCAACTAAAGACCTTGTCCTTGGTATTCATAAAGAAGATCCATGTTTTCATAGTGAAATCGTCAATGAATGTCACATAGTATGACACTCCCTGAATTGATTCTAATGACATCATCCCACACACATTTGTATGAATAAGATCTAATATCCCCTTGGAATTACTCTCGCTACTTGGAAAAGTAGCCTTGAAATTCTTGCCAAGTGCACATCCTCTACATACACCTTACTGCTCAACATTGAACACTGGAATACCAGTGAAAATCTCCCTCAGAATCGAGAATGACCTATAATACATGTGTCCCATTATCCCGTGCAATAGCTCACATAGGTTTTCATTGTCATATACCAAGGCTTGAATAGGATTCCCTTGCAAGATGTATAAGTTTACCTCTCTAACCCCAATCTTCACAGTTATGTCAAGGCTAGCTCCCTCCAGACATATGAGTACTTTCCCTTTCTGAAATATGACAATGAAACCCATGTCCTCCATAACTGAGAATGAGAGAAATTTCGTCTTCAGTTCTGGTACATAAAACACATCCTGGGCATCAAAGGAACCCCCTAACTCAATCCGGAACAAGATTGTTCCCCCTCCCTTCACTACATACTTGGAATCATCACCAATATCCACATGGATCCCTGAGTCCATCTTCATGAGAATTCTAAATATCCCCCATGCTTCCGTCATGTGATGAGATGCACCATTTTCCAAATAAGAATCACTCCTGACAACTGTGGTCATGAAATGGCATGAAACTAGTGATAAGTCACTCTCAAACTTCTCAACAAACTCATTCAACTGAGTCACTATAGATGTTGCTATCTGTTGCTATTTTCCTTTCCCTTTCTTCTTATCCGGAAACTGAGATGAAAAATTCCCACTCTTGTGGCATGCAAAGCACTTGAATTTACTCAATTCCTTTTTCCCTGACTGTGAGGTTTCCCCCTCAATGATACCCTTCTTATTGGAATCCTTTCATTTTCCTTTTCCTGTCTGACTAACAAGGGAAAGGTTCTCATCACTACCTCCCTTCTTGATTGCTTTGAAATTGTCCCAAGTCTCTTCTTGGATGCAATCATCCCAAAGATTCTTCCAATATGGAAGCTTCTCTTGAGCACATATCCCCTTGAAAAATGGTTCCGAAGGCTTGGGGAACCCATTTAATGCCACATTAACAAGTTCTGCATCATCCACTTTCTCCCCAATGGCTGCAAGCGATTTTGTGTTTGGGTGATCCTCATGAAGTAGCTGGTAACATTGTCATATATTGACATCTGAATGGATCTGAGCTTGTTTCTCAAGATCATCTTCTTTTTCAAGTTATTTCTCTAGAATAAATCCACTAGAGCCTTGAACATCTGTCTGGATGACTGCTTCTTTGCCATGTGAGGGATCAAATGATCATTCACAACGTCCATGATCACTCTCTAGGATTTTTTGTCCTTCTTCTCACGATCCTCCAATTGAGTTACATATGTTGGTGGAGGAACGACCTTCTCCACAATCTCCCAAAGGTCATGTTCCTTCAAAAGCAAAGTAACCCTTTTTTTCTAAGAGAGAAAATTTTATGTTCTATCCAACTGGTCTTCAAACTTGAGATCAGTTTCTACCATTTCTAGAACTGATCAAGACTGTTGTGGAATTAACCCTATTGATTTATAGATTTGAAAAAATATTATGAAATTGACTTCCCTTCAAATTTTAGAGCTCAGATGCCATGTTAATTTTATAATCCGAACCCTAGATAAATTACTTCCTAGTCATTTCCTTGTTGTACAATTAAATTGCAGCTCACTAAATAATTTACACTTGCTAAAATTATTAACAAAAATAAATAGCGGAAACAAAATGGAAACCGATATCACAATGACACATGCACAACAAATTTATTCACTTCAAATCAACTCTTCATTAAAATAATATCCAATCTTACATGTGATTTCCTTACTAGGAAAATCTGCCCATAGAGAAAAGATGAATTTTCTTCTCAACAATTTTCCTGACCTGCCCAACTGCTTGTATGACCTGCTCGTATGACCTGTACGACATTGTCTGTGGCCTGTATGAACTACTCATGGCCTACATGATGCTTCCTGTGCCTTGTATAATTTCCCGCGACCTTCCTTAGTGATTCCCATACCTTGCACTTGCTTCTCTTGGCTCTCCTCTCTTCCGCACTGAATAAGAAGTCCTTCTCTTGCTCTCAATGAGTCATTGATTCTATTCTTGTGCGTCTTCTCCTCTCACCTTGGCTACCTTTTATAACCTTGAGTTGAGAAAAACCCCTAATCTATAAAGTCCCCTTGCAATACTAACCCTTGGTAGAATGCCAATTCCTGTACCTCATTATTGATATCAACACCAATATCCCATGCAAAACATAGTTCTTGGTTTCCTTCAAGGTTTATGACGATCCACCCCTCTCGCACTTGCCTCCCCTTTTGATATTGTTTTCCATTGGTTGAAAATATATTATTTATATGTCAAGGTTGATCTCTAATGATTTGTTATGATATTCCACATGCTTTAGTTCAATCTAGTAGAGCTTCAATAATCACACTCAAAGCGTTCAATATTTTTCTATGTAGCATGCCTAGCGTGCATAATTATGGTTGATAGTTGTTCATTATGGTTAGTGATGGCGGATTATTGTATTATGGTTAATGATGATTAAAATTGGTTCATTGTGGTTAATGATGGATAATTATGGTTCATTAATTTTAATTATTACTATGGTTAATGTTGGGCCATCATGGTTAATAATGGCTCAATAGTTTGTTATGGCTAATGATGCAGGTTAATTGAATTGCCATGGTTAATGATGGATAAGGATGGTTAATGACAATCAATATTAGTTGACATGGCTCATGGTTTATGATGTAATGGTTAATGATAATTTAGTATGGTTTAAGATGACGTCTCTATGATATATATGTACAACCTAGTTGTATTGACTATGGTTGGATTTAGTCTTGTTGTTAGTCTATTTGATGGCATTGATGTGTGGCTGTGCATGACTACTATGATATTTTGAAACATGCCTTGCTATTGCCTTGGTGTGGATAGAATAAGACATTCTATATGAGGATATATGATGCATTTAATATTTGATTGAGTATGTGCATGGTTGATTGTTGTCACCTTTAAACAAGATTAGATACAATTTGAGAATATGCACTATGCGTATACTTGAGTGGGGATAGTGAAACCCATGAAATGTGGATAATTTGTAAACCTTGGTGCTTTTCCTAGGAGCCTTATGAAGGGGGATTATGGAACTAGATTTGCATGCATTTATAGTTGTAAAGGAATGCATTTTGAATTAATGACAAATATGCAATTATTTTGATGGAAATTGAGAGGACAACCCTCACGACACAATGTGAAATTATTATAAAAATAAAACGGAAAATTATAGAGACATGCTAGGTGACACAAAATGATAAATCATATTTTATATTAAGGATTATTATTTTCTATTAGTGTTTGGTTGCTCTAAGTTGTTCTCCTAGGAAGAGGGAAAATGATTGTTAAAGGGGATTCTTCGCTAGATGGATGTGTCACATGGGAGAGAATAGATTCTTTACACTTGAGGTTTGACATATTCTATTTTTGGTCAATGTAAGGTTATGAAAATTAGACACATTCCTCTTACACATTATGATACATTTATGACTGTATTTACACATGCTAAGTAAGATGTATCCCTTGAGGAGATATTCCTTGTTACACATGCTAAGTAGGATGCATCCCTTGAGGAGAGATTCCTTGTTACACATGGTGGGTGATTCCTTTCATGAAGGATATTATTAACCATTAATTTTGTTGTTCTCTTCTCTTTTTTCAAGTTTGAATTTGTAAGGGAGGGAATTCTAGTTAGTATTATATATAGTGATACTGAGTAGAGTGATTCTACTAAAAGGGTGCCAATCTAGGCTTGTCAAAATCCATTACAACCCCTCCAGGGTAGTATTTTAATTTTTCTATTCTGTGAATGGGAAGATGTGATTGTTGTTCCAAAACTCAATTTTTTTTCCCATTATATTCATGTTGTTGATTGATTATATCTACTCTTTATCAGTTTGAAGTGTTAATCTCATTTTTTGATATGTTTTATCTACACTCTTGAGTTTTCCATTTAGCAGTGGTATTTACATAGATATGCAATTTTGATTGATGTTTCCAGTCTTTTTGTTCTAGCTATAGGTTAGTTCTATGAGTGAAAAGTTATATATATGTGGATGTAACATTGAAACATGCTATCAGAGTTGTGCATTTGATATTATTTAGATTTGTGTGTGGAATGGTCTACTCCTTGTGAGAGTGAGGCATTGAAGGATCTAAGTGGGTGTGATGATTAGAAGATTGGAGCTAGGAGTGATCCATTGTTGTGAGGGGAAACAATACTTGTGAGAGGTTGTGGGTGAGATTCTCATGAATCTCTAGTAATTAGAGTGAATATATTGTTTAATACAAGAACAATGAACTTTTGTGATCCAGGTGGATATTGGTGGCCACCCACCTATTCCAACTGGCTCATCTTGACAGTTTTTAGTTCAACATGTTCTTCTGTAATTCTTTGTAATTGTGGGTTATACACTTCTGGGGCTGTCTAAATCCATACACATCTTCCAGGTGGATATTTGTGGCCACCCACCTAATCCAACTAACTTATTTTGGAAGTTTTCATGTTAGTACATCTTTCTGTACTTCCAGGGACGTTTTGGGGCCCAAAACAATGTTTTTTTGTCCTACCATAGTCAAGATATAGATGGAGTCAGATTTTGTTGGCATAATGTGTATTTATTGAAAATATCTTTCCAATGGGCTATCACACACCTAAAATGAAGGTCGTATGCAAAAGTTACGAACCCGGGAAGTTGAGGTACCAACTTACCCATTGGGGCCCACATAACTTTTTGCGTTTCAGCTCATAGGGTTAGGTTTTTGGATATCTATGGTTTTGGAATTAATGAGTAATGTTAAAAATGCCTTTGGAGCCTCATTGTAATCATTCTGCTTAGACAGATTCATGTAGCAACCATATCTCTTCTCAGAGATATCTACCACCATTCAATCAAGTTTTTTTCCATTCTGCAACTTTATAGTTTCAGCCTATTTTATTTATTCAATAGAAGTTATTGTTCACTAGATATCTATTGTTGTTGCTTGTATCTTTGTGTTATTGTATTCAATCTGTTATTCATTTTGTTCCGCTCATAAATCTGAACCAGTGGTATCCGAGCGATCTTCTCTTCATTTATTTTTCTTCGTGCATGTCCCCGACAAGATTTGGGTACAAGAAGTTGAGACTTGAACCAGTCGAGCCTTTGCAAGATCGGCCATGCMAAGCTMAAAAACAACTCACGGGGGATGAGAAAAAAGATGATAGATCAAGAGATCCTTTTAAACTATTGCTTGAGGAATCCCTTGCGTGAAAAAAGGAACAAAATGATCGATAAMTTTCCATAGATCCTTCGGTGGTTGCCCACAAAAGACACATCTTCATCAAGTGGCCATGCGRCCCCCTTCAAGGTACAAGTAAATTTTAATATTCCATTATTTGAAGGACTGATAGATGTAGATGTTGTAGATAAATGGATGAATCTGCTCGAAGGGTATTTTTCGGTTCACAATTTTTTCGAYAAGGAAAAGATTACTTTTGCACTCTCAAGGACATCCYCCATGTTAAGGATTAGTGGGATACTTACTTTGAGAAAAGGGCCATAGAGGAATCTGCAATATTTGCGGTCACCCCTACATGGGATTCCTTCAAGGATTCCATTAAATAACAATACTACCTTGTTGGAAGCTACACAGTCCAATACACAATATGGACCATGTTGCATCAGGAAAGGGACAAGACGATACCAAATTTCACCAATATTTTCCATACCCTGCACACCAATTTGGGTATCAAAGAATCTGAATGAAATTTGGTGCTCAAATACCATGACTGTCCGCATAGATACATTCATATAGAAATGGAGTTTATGGACATTGCATCATTAGGTGCGGCTTATAGATATGATATCAAGATCGAGAAAAATTTTAAGTAGAAGAGGCAAGAGTTTGGATCTACAAACTCCTCATAGCCGAAGCAGGGAAAAGGCGACACTAACTCACAACAAAAGGGATAGAGCTAAGATGGACACTCTCAGGACAACTAGTCCAAGCCACAACCCAATAAGGCTAACGAGAATTTGAAGAAGGACACAGGAAAGTGGTGTGAATACCAAAAAATCCCTTGGCACAACACTGAAGAATGCCTCTCCAAGAAGTCATGGGTGGCCGAGCTGAAAGATTCCAAGTCAGAGGAAGATTCAGACTCCGAATCAAATCCAGAAGGAGGGAAGCTGATTATCAATGTCGAACCCAACGCCACTATCGCTACCACGAAAGTCTAGCCAAGCGAACCAGAAGAACCAAAGGAAAGAGAACACCTCTTTCACTCTCAAATGTGGGTAAAGGGGCGTTCACTTCATTTCATTGTCAATAACAACAGTTAGAAGAGCCTGATCTCAACATAGATCATCAAGTAGCTAGACATGCCAATGAAACCACATTCACATCCCCACACCATCGGTTGGCTTTGCCAAGGAAGATATCTCCACGTCAACCAATAGTGTCGTCTTCCCTACGACATCAAGCCCTTCAAAGATGAGGTATTGTGTGATATTTCTTCCCTTGAGGTTTGTGATGTTATTTTAGGACAACCATATTTGTGGAAGCGACATGGTGTGTATGAGTTTAGACCCCATAGTGTTATTATTACTTTGGGTAGACAATTGTACATGATACCATAGGTAGCGCTGCCTACTGCTATTTCTTTAATCTCTGCTAAGCAATGTAGTAAGGTCATTTCACAGATAAGGAAGTTCGTCTTCTTTGTGATCCGTGCTCACAGTAAGGAGAAGGTCTCCACCACATTCGTGACCTATACACAAAGCCTCTATTTTTAGCATAAGAAAGTGGATGGGATAATGGAAGAGTACAAAGACATCTTCTCCTCACCCACCGGGGTACCGATGCACTGCCAGGTCAAGCTTCCAATTTATCTAACCCCCGGTGCACCTCTACCTAATGGACCAGTCTATCTTCATTCGCTAATGGAAAATTACAAAATCAAGCGTCAGATCCAAGAGATGCTTCAAAGGGGCACATCAGACCCAACTCCTCCCCTTGTAGAATCTTGAATGTACTAGTGCAGAAGAAAGACGAGACCTAGCGACTCTGCATTGATTATAGAGAATTAAAAAAAATCATATTCAGGAACTGGTACACAATTCCCCGAATTGATGACATTCTTGACCAACTCAAGGGGGAAAAGTTCTTCAACAAGATTGACCTAAAGTCTTGCTACCACTAGGATCCCATTTAACTGACTGATGTATGGAAGAAAACTTTCAAATCTAAAGAATGTCTCTTCGAATGGATGGTTATGCCCTCTGTCTTAACAAATGCACCAAAAAATTTCATGAGGTTGATGGATGATGTATTGAGACCCTTCACCAACTCTTTTATGATGGTATATCTAGATGACATCCTCATCTTCAACAAAACTTGGGAGGAGCACATGATGCAACATATTCAACAAGTTTTGAGMACTCTGTGACATCACAAGCTATATGCAAACTTTGAAAAATGATCCTTTTCCATGGACAGGGTCCAATAATTGGGATACATTATTGATGATCATGGGGTACATGTGGATCAAGATAAGATCCAATTCATTCGTGACTTTCCATCTCTGACCACACTAACCGAGATTCAGAGCTTCTTGGGACTTGCCAACTTCTACTGGCGGTTCATGTTGGGATTCTCCCATATTGCATAGGCCCCCAACCAAGTTACCAATGGAGGTGGCAGGGAAAATTTCGCATGGGGTACAACACAACAACAATCATTTGATAATATGAAGCATTTCTTGTGCTTAGCTCCATTACTCTCCTTACCCGATCTGCAACAACCGTTCGAGATCGAGACTAATGCATCCGACTATGATGTAGGCATAGTTCTCACTCAACATGGTCATCCCATATCATACCATAGTGAGATTCTCTTAGATACCATCCAAAAATACCCCACTATTGAGGAAAAGGTACGAGGAACCTTACTCAAGCATTTTCAAATCTTGCTTGGCTAAGGCAAGATAGTTGAGAATGTTACTCGGGGTTTATAGGCTTAAAAAAATTCACTTAATCCACATGTATTAAGTATGAGGGAACAAGGATGATTTTATATACTATATGTAACTGTGCAAAAGAAATAAAAATAAGCTTACATAAGTGTGTACGTGGATACGAGACAAGGATAAAAGCAAAATATGAACCACATTATCAAGCTACACATGTGAGATTGAAATAAAAAATTTGATTTTGATATTGATTTCATTATGAGATACAAAGATGAATTATATTTACAAACCCTTGTGAGGGTAGGGACCAAAGTCAGATTTAGAAGCCTCCAATGGGCACCATACAAAAAGACTCCGGCAACAAAATAAAACTAAAGCTAAAGATCTGGATCAACTTGCCACAAAATGTTGTCACTTGATTCTGCAAAATATTCTTTATCAGTCATGAAATTTAATCCATAAACAAACAAGAACACAAAGACTGCCAAAGATAAATCATACACCTTTAAAGACAAGCTGCTGAAAAATATGATTCAATTTTGAATCCTGTTGCCTTCAATAAGACCCCACTGTCATCAAGATGGCTAGTCCTTCTAGTAAAATTAGAATGAATGAAGAATGGAAGTATCTCACAAGTACAAAGAAAACCTTATAGCATAAGTTCTCCTTCTATCTCTATTTCCCTTGTCTCTTCATTTGATCGAGCTTTTATTCTTTGCCAATAAGTTATGGTAGTTCAACTACCTTCCTTTTGTTGAGACAAATAAATAATAATATATAAATAAGGGTCTATCTAAATAATAACCAAATAGGTGGGACCCCTTGTCACTGTATTTTCATGTTTTAAATGATTGTCAAAACATGAAACATAATAGCCCCCAAAATTAACTCAAGTATTCGCCTTGTAACTCCCATCCTCTTAAACAATCTAAATATTTTAAGATCAAAATAAAACATAACTATGACAAAAATAGAGTCATATTCATGCTGTCCCAAAACATCCTTGTCCGAAACATTTTTTATCACACCAATAAGATTTGTCTTCAAAATAAAATCATTAAAAAAAAAACACTAAAAATCATATTTGTTGTGTGAGGCTTTTTGCCTCTTTTCACTACTGCCCTCTTTTGATCCCATTTCTGACTTTTCTTGTGAAACAATCTCCAACTGATTAGGACCTTGTGGGAGGATCTCGTTGATGATATGAGAACAAATATCTTTGAGGTGAAGATGTGAAGACACATATTCAAATAAATATTTGGAGGACTTGAAGGGATTGGGCAATCCTTTTCCCTTATCTAGCTCTAGATTGGGAATGCCCATTTTTATCCTTTTGCTTGCAAGAGAGGATTGTATTGGCGAGGCAACATGATCAAATTGGATATTGGGGTTGATTGGCGGTGGAGGAGGGGGTAATATAAATGACACAGTAGGCCAACCATGGTGATGAGCTACAGGTTGATGAACAATTTCTTGCCAACCATCATTGAAATGTGGTTCTGGCTGCATAGACACATGAGGGGGGACATGGATACCAGAGAAATTTTGACGTGGCTAGAAATGAGGCCTCTTAGGTATAGGTTTCATAATTCCTTGGCCAACTAGATTAAAAGACCCATCTTAGAAAAGTTGATTTAGTTCTTGCGGATCAACATCAAAATGTATTGAAAATTGTGGTCTTCTATGGCCTCTTTGCCAATTATTTCCTTTTCCACTATTTGCACCTATGCCATTGTTGCCTCTGCTAAATAAATTCATCCTGAAGAAATATTCCAATCATGTTATGAAAAACTCTTAACAATCCAGGCATCAATACACTACCTAAATAAAACCAAAAGGTTGGCTCTATCATTTACAACAAAAGAATATGCAATCCATCCATCATACTTTTAAATTCAATAATCAATTGCCATTTGAACATGGAGTGATAGGGATATTGGAAAGATGGGGGGATAGTAATGAGAGAAAAGTTGTAGCATGGAGAGGAACCAACCAATGAATATTGTTCAAGCAAATGCAAAGGCAAACAATGTCTCCATATCCAAACTTCCAACACCAGTCATCATCTAGTCCCTTTCTTTTCCTTTTAATCCTTTCTTTTTTAAAATAAAATTCATAATAATAGAACATGGGATAAATTAAATGTATTTGGGAAGGTGGTGGGCATACAATGAATGAGAATGAGAYGATTACTGTTCTATTACATGAAATACCATTTATTGAAAAATCGAAAGGGATGTTAGCGATGAGACTGCTATCAATTCTTTTGCCCATGCGACTGGTGCAGCCGAAGAAGCCTTTGCGTTTGGTTATACTACCCGCTAAACTATACACACTTTTGGGTGTTTCAATGGGTAACCCTAAGAACCCTTACCTATTTCATTTAGCACCTATGGGAGAAAGACGGTTACTGGGGGGATATAATAAACCATCCTTTCGTCAGGAGTGTGCGTTTTCTTGTTGTTGCAGGCTATGTGTTTCTCTTTGATTGGTTTTTGCAGCATGGGAAATTCCATATAGGGGAAAAAAACCCAAATTCCGTATTGCCATCATTTGCCAAAAACCTTTCTCTGTTAACAATTCAAATCCAAGACACGACAATTTTTATAGTGCTCAATATAAAACTCAAGGAGAATTTCAGGACTGTCAAACTTTACAATTTTCATTTCCCTTTTTTTTTCATAGATGTCCATTTAAACTAACAAAACATTTTGTAGGAGACTATTTACAAAGTCATTTGAAACCAGATTGCCTTAAGCCAACATGGGAGGCTGAGAAAACAAACATAAATCCATCGACCTTTCATTATATAAAATTTATATCACAACCCCAATAATTGCTGCATAAACGAACAGGGTTCAAAACCTCAATGCGAAATTGGTGGTCATCATTTTTTTCAAAACCGTATAACTTCAAAATTACCAAACCCTCATAGATAAATAACAAACGAGCCAAGACTTCATGGATATAACCAATCTTTCCCACTGTTGGGTCAACACCATAACAAATATCAAAACCCAAGTTCGAATTTGCTAACTGTCCATATATTAGATAAAAAAAACCGAGGCCTGAGCATGCACATGGGCAAAATATTTTGAAATGGAGGCTGCAAAGAAAAACAAAAAAACATTTCTTCACAAAACAAACCTTTCCGCAGACCTCCCAAAGTGGCCGTAATACAAATACATGTGTCTCCAATATATTTTCAAACAATGGAATGATAATATGAAGCACTGAAAATCTTCCAAGGACTGGGTAGAGGACGTGGCATTATGAAATAATCACAAAAACCCAACTGTTCTGTTTATTTCATAGATAACACCCTTCGAAATTTAATCACAAGAAATGAGTGAAACTGAATGTATTCGCCATAATCATTTTCCAACAGTCATACCATAATAACCATCATTCATTCTGGGTGCAACACAATAACATGCTTCAAACATAATGGAATTCCAAACAAATTTCCTAGCTTGAAACGTTTAAATACTAACAGGAAGAAACCCAATTTAAATGTAATTTGCACAACTAGAATGCCCACATACATCCACTGTAATCTTCAGAAAGAAAACACACTCTGCATGCAAACTATAAGAAAAAACATAATGATTTTATTCGGAGCAGAGTTACAGTTCATGAATGGAGAGATAAGGCCATCATACCTGTAAGGAGAATGCTAGAAATCTAAAGAGCACCACTATTCTTCCAAAGGCCGAGGAAAACAAAGGTAATACTAACTAGAGAAACCAAAACAATCACGAGTATAGTTAAGGTGGTGACTTCGAGGTAGGGTAAGAATGACGTGCAGTAAATGCACACCGTTTACCTTGTTTTCACATTAATTTCCATCGACCAAAACAAAGTATGGAGCACACCCAAACTTCCAAAACATTTTCCATAAAACACATAGTCAACCATTTATATCCAATTCGCCACCAAACATAACATTTCCAATTCAAAATCGAATCGGTGCCCCCACATAGATCTCATAAGTATTATATGTCCGTTCAACACTTAGCACCAAAACATGTTCCACATTTCTTACTAATGGAGGATTACCATTCCATAAAACATATCAATTTTCCATACTATATAACAAGTATACCATAAGTCCAATACATCATAAGTTGTGATGCATCCTGTTCTTGGAGTTTGAATAATATGTCAACATTTAGGTGTAGCAAAATAAACCAAAATGTTAGGTAGCTAGAGAGGTAGTAGTGGGGCCCAGAGGGCCCATAGTGATAATAGTGGAGGCCATTCAATGTAAGGTGGACTAGGTCCACTGTATTATTAAGTAAGACTCATTATGGTAGCTATATATAATAAATGGGTAGTTAGATATAATAAATGTAAGAGGACTTTTTAGAAGGTTCTACTTCTAGAAGATTCCTCCTCTAGAATGTTCTTAGGTGATGGTAACACTATATAAAGGAGTTCAAGAAATGTAATGGGACATGATGAGAAATATTTTATTGGGAGAGGTAGGTCAATAGGAGGAAGCCCCCTCGAAGAGGCAAGTGAATAGGAGAGGATCCCTTTCATAATATGATCCATTTAATGGTGTTTCCCTACCTCAAGGGTTTCTATAATAAAGTTGTGGTTTTCTATATGGTTTCATATATCTTGTGTGGTGATTGTATTCAGATATCTTTGGATATATTGTGATATTTTGTATTCAGGTATTTGGTTCTTAACAATTGATATCATAGCACTTTCCTTGGCAGACATTGTGAGAAAATATTTTTTATTTTTGCAGATTTTCTTTTTCGGAGAAGAAAAAAGAGGGCTGTGACATTCCAGAAAATTTCGGTATATTTATGTGAAAAATTTGTAGAAAAAGGTTGTATATTTGATTTCCTCTCAGAAAAAACACCCAAGT
>SNQJ01S0206911.1:5644-16323 GCA_010110895.2 Picea sitchensis
TTTGGTGTACCTTGGGAAGTGGTCCCCTTGTGGTTGTGGGTCTCTAACCACAAGAGGGAAATATTTGTACCTATGTACCTTGTACTTTATGTCTAATTCCACATTGACTTTATCCTAAGTCAAAAAGGTGGAATTTGTCACTTAAGGAAAAAGTGACAATTAATTCACTAAGTGGGTGAATTGAGGGACATAAAGTGAACTTAGGAAACTTAACCCAAAGATGGTTTCTAAGTGAAATTCTTTTGAGATGATTTCACCCATTGATTAGAGATGGCTTGGAGTGATCTAGGCCATTCATCTTTAGGTTGCCTTATGGATAGTTCAAGAGGGGCGCATAGGGCACTTGGAGGCTCATTCACTCATTTGTTCACTTGAAGAGTTTGGAGAGGAGCATTGAGAGGAGAATGAAAGCATTGCATGAGGAAAGCTTGGGTGCCTAAATTCATGGAGGGCACAAGGAGGCTTAGGTCCTCATTTATTTGTGGAGAGAGTTTTTGATTGGTGGAGGGTGCACTCTTGGAGGAGGGCGCAAGCTTAGCAGGAAATATCAGTTCTTGAGCTATTGCAGATCTAAGAGGTTCAGTGTTGAGGTAGCATGCAAGAGCTAGTTTGTATGCAAGGGATTTTTCATTGGCCAAGGGAGGATCAAGGGCACATCAGTTGAGTGGAAGAGGCAACAAAGGAGAGAGGGTGCACTTGCTTGGGCGCATTCTTCATGGAACCTATTAGCCAAGCTTGAGAGGAGCTTGCTACTTGTACAGGTTCCATTGTATTTATTTACTTATTGCATTCCATGCTTGAGACATCACATATATACACTTTCATTCTAAACTGGTTTTCCCCAGGGGGTTTTTATCCAGGGTCATGTTGACCAAAAATACTTGTATTCAAATTTCATGTATGCTTAGTGTTTAAATCAGTAGTAGGAGCTTGTTAAGATCCTAGAGGAGTGCTATATGTTTTGAGGTTTGCATGTGCTAACATTGTGTTACTAAAACCACTTGCAAGGGCACCTTAAAAGAGCATATAACCATCAGTTGAGGGCAGATTTCTTGGCAGAAGTAAACATACCTGTTTGCTGTCCTAAAACAGCAGCAAGGACAGATTTGCATAACTAAATTTAGAACCCAACAAGAGGTCATAAGACATCCCTGTTGGGAAGCCTTTATAGTTCCTCAAAAATCTACATCTAGCGCTATCACCTAAGTAGAGACTTCCCTCGTTTTAGTGATGGAAGGAGGTCCACCACAAGGGAGGCTTTCCTGGTGACCTCAAGAGATCAAATAGCAAGATTAGTCGAGCATACAACCCCCTATCTTGGTCACATGATGGTTAAGTCTAGGTCTAGGAGAGGAAATGAGAGGGAACGAGGTAATTGTTTCACCTGTACGAGACAATAAACAATTTGCAGCATAATATAGACAATCACCAAGCTATATAGCTCAATAATGACCTCTTAGACACTAGATGATCAATAAATGCAATGGCTATTGCAAATTACAACAGGAAAACAATTGTACAACAACAATTAATATTTTTTAACAAGTAATAGTACTCAGAAATGTAGCAAATTAGCATGAAAATTAAGCCTTCAACTTGTACAATGTTATCCAATTGCTAGATGAAATTTCTGAGTAGCTTAAGCCACTTTTCCAAGTGTGTATGCAACAAATTAAAGTAAAATTCAGTGGCTGTAGCAAACTTTTGTAACGACAACAATAAATAACATTTGTTTGCTAAAATTAGGGTTAGAAAAGTTAGTAGGATAGTTGGTTGAGAGAGAGAGAATATCAATTTTAAATGCTACTTTCACCACAAGAAAAACTTTAGACTAGTGTCATTGTTCTCTATGGCTTATGGAGTCAAACATGCACAACCTTGAAGATTGAACTAGGTGAATAAGAAGAGTGAGGTCTAAACCCTACGGTGCAAACACTCTTGCCTTGGGACTAGACCTTGAAGAAAATGGTTCCTAGGGTGCAAACACCTTGGGCCTGTTATCGCACAATTTGTACTTGCCCAAAGCCTAAAGGCAAGTAGGCCGAGATTGGCGTAACACGAGGGTAATCCTGTCACTGTCACCCCAACATGATACCCTTTTCTATCTAGGAGGAAAAACCTTCTCTAAGGGAGACGTCCCTAGACCTAGTGGGTTGATGAAGGGAAATAAATGATAAGTAAACTAGCCCTCAAAGATGACTCTTCAAAGATCCACCCAGTAGCAACCCATACTAAAGGGAAATCAACTTACTAGGGCACTGTGTCACCCTTCCGGGTTTGAACAAGGAAAAGAGCATAATTTCCAAGAAACGTCATGAAATGAAGAAGGATTCAAATACAACATGTTCAAGTGCTTCAAAAATTAGAGTGATACATACCATGATACCCGCACTCATTACCTCATGGAGAAAGACTCACTGCTACTTCAGGACCAGGATGGTGTGATGGATACTGTTGTTGGTGATATGTGGACTACACTGAACAAAAGAGGGGCCCTCCGGGGCCGTGCTTAAGTTGTCTGGCTCTCGGTACTCCATGTCTAGGATCGGTCGGCCTCGAGACGTGATCTCCTTAGTTATCCTTAGGCTAGGGGATAACATCTGGCTCCAACTCGGGGACATGTGCTCACCGTAGAGTGCATGAGAACCTCAACATCTCTGGTATGACTTGTGCCTGCTAAATCTCAACAAAAGATATTAGTAATCCCTAGGGTGATGATATCACCCCTCGTCCATATGATAAAGTAAACAAATAAAAGTATCTCTAGTCTAACATATGATTATGAGCATACATATATACATAATGAAACAAGACAATGTGAAAAATGCAGCTACAACTATGCTAACATGATATGCAATGGTATATATAATGGATGCAAATGCCTACCTACCTCTACTCACCCGTTGGTTGAATGCCAGGTGTAGTCAAATAACCAGTGAAACCATCCTAGCAATACCTCATAATACCTACCTCTGTGCTTCATCATAAACCAAAACAATGACAAGTTAAGCACAAAATAAACATGAGATAGAGCATGCATTATATCATAGGAAGTTGTAAAATCTAGTTCATGGAGGCGAGAGGGAAGGACAAAATCATGCCAAGTCACCCTTCCAGAAAAGTGATCAATCCATCTCAGAAAAGGATCGTGAGAGGTCAAGGACTCAAAAGGCTGGCTTAAAAAGTATGAGGGTTGACTACCTTGGACGTCATCACTCCCTGGGGTTTGAGAAGGGATTAACAAGAACTTAGAGGGCAACTGACAACTTCTTAGGGGAAAGCTGAAAGATTGAGATAATAAACTTCTTAAGGCATTCAACCTCCCCTTGAATTCTAATGGAAAGTTTTTCCCTAAAGAAAGCTTGAAACAAGAGACATGTTCCCCAACTGCATCCTTAGTGACATAACGAGGTAAAGCAATCGGAGGGAGGTGGACAACCTTGTCACAAGTATCCTGCTTCAGGCAAGCAACGTCCTCACCTTTATCAAAATTTGAGCACAACGACGATTGATAATCTTCTTCATAGAATAAATCCAAGTGCTCAAAGGAATACTCATCAAAATCCTCAAGGTATGACTGAAAATCATCAGGAGAACATTGCACTAGGTCATCCTTGGGTGCTTGGAAAACTTCTGTAATTGTATCATCTTGTTGCTAAATGTCAAAATTATTAGGAACATCATATGGTTGTTGTAAAGGCAACATTCGAAAATATCCTTCCATATCATAAATGGGATCCTCATGAGAACCAATCGCATCCCACTTACGTCTTCCAACATGTATGAACTCATCAATATTATCATAACATGAAGGATTTAATGCATCCAAGGGCTCCTCTAATACTTCTTCTCTTTCCAAATCATAAAATAAAGCATCATCAAAATCTTGGAAAGGGAAGTAACTTACCATGTTCACTTCTTGCTGTGCAGGAGCGTCAAAGGCTTGAATGAATTCATCAAATGGAAGAGCATCCAGTACATCATCCCCAAGACTTGTCTCTTTAATTATCTTTTTGCCTTCATCAGAAAATGAAGGACCTAGCTCTTCCAAGGTTTCCTTTACTTCTTCACCTTCTGAATCATAGAACAAAGTGTCATCAAAAACCTGGAAAGGAAAATGATTCACCTCATTCTGTTCGTCTTGTGTAGGAGAGATAGGATCTTGGAGAGTTTCATCGGATGGAGGAGCGAATACTAGTGCTTCATCCTCATAACTCACTTCTTTAGTCAAGTCTTTATTGCATTCTATTGAATCATGGGAAAAATCTTGCTCCTCTTCAAGGGGTTGACATCCTTCTTCATAAATCTCTCCATCTACATCAAAGGGTTCTTGGTATTGAGTATGGTACACATCCCCGAGATCTTCCACAATCTCAGTGGTGAATCCCTTGTCCTATATGGCTATTGCGAGATTTTGAAGGGCATCTTCATATGTATGGCATTATGGTTTCACAAACTCAATAAACATATTGATGAGGTCTATGAAAAATAATATACCCTTATCTTCGCAACAACCCTTAATCCAATCTTGCAAAAAGGACGACAAGGAAAGTATTAACAATTTTACCAGAACATCCTCCCCTTCAAATTCTATCTCACTTATATACTTCAAGAATTTTACAATGTGAGTAATTGGGAGGCCTCCGAATCTTGGAGAGTTGTTTAACCATTTTATATCAAAATAATGCGGGTATCCTTGAAAACATTTGAAATCAATAGTCGGATACACTTGTTTCCAAGGTGCCATGATCCCATATCTTGGAAATATCACAAAGTCGAGAGTAAGGTGGCACCTTGGAAAAGGTCAGTGGAGTCTCCAAATATCCTCTTAAGGATTATCAAAGGGAGTGAGGGAATCACCCTCAGTGGAGTCACCGGGTAAGCTTCGTAAGGTGAAGGTTTTGAGGTAAAGGCTTACCGAAATTTTTTCGTTGAGGAATATTGAAATATTGACTCAGTATTCCTCGACAACGGTGCAAAAAATGTTATCTCACAATCTGTACTTGCCCAAAGCGTAAAGGCAAGTAGGCCAAGATTGGCGTAACACAAGGGTAATCCTGTCGTTGTCACCCCAATAGGATACCCTTTTCTATTTAGGAGGAAAAACCTTCTCCAAGGGAGACATCCCTAGACCTAGTGGGTTGATGAAGGGAAAGAAATGATAAGTAAACTACCACTCTCTCTAGGTCACTCAAGTCAAGTTTAAGTCTTGAAGGATGAAGCAAAAGAAATATAAAGTGTACCTGCCCCTTACCAATACAACAACAAGTGTTAAAGGCAATAACAAATGATAATGATGCTTCAACAAGACGGTAAACTTGTGAATATATGCTGGCTGTCTATGTATGCAGTAAATGACAAGTAGATGATAGCGATAAGTAAATGATAACAATTGCAAATTTGTATCAACAAAAACACACTTGTGCGCACAACGTGAACAAGCATTTAAAGCATCAATGATAATACTTTGTCTTTATGTGAGTTCTCTAAATATATCAACCAACAATTGGATTTAAACAGGCTGTCTAAGTTAAATGTAACAGCAGTAAAATAGAAGTAATGACATCAGTAAATGAGCTTTAGAAATGTACTCTGCTAAGGCAATTGAACAAACACTTGAGCATATATTGATAGTAACTTGCCTTGTACAAATTCTGGGCTGTTCTAAGGTGGTTGGTAGGCTGATATAGACTGCAAACAATGGCTGTAACAGTGAATTATCAGCAGTAATTAAGTGGCTGTTAGTATCTCTAAGCTAGGTTAGTTAATTAGTTAAAGTTAGTAGGGTAATCAAGTAGGAAATGGTTTGGAGTTTGAGTTTGAAGATACTTGTCAAAGAGTGAGGTTTGACTAGTGTCTTTCTAAGGGTATTGGAGTCAAGTAAGCAGCTTCCTTCATGGCTGCTAACAAGTGATTTTACACATAATCCAAAAGGAAGAAAGACCTAGGAGTAGTAGCAACTTAAGTCTTCCTAGGTTTGACCTTAAGAAGTGAGGAAGCTAGGGTGAAGGCACTTCTAGGCCCTAGCACCTCCTTCTTCTTGGATTTTTATGGATGAAAAGTACTTTGCGCAATAACTAAGTATAAACCTCTAGAGAGCTAGCACTTTAGGGCCCTAGGGTTTCACTAGTTACTAGATCGATTCAATAAAGCTAGGCAAATGAAAAGTAATAAAGTTTACACTTTAAGTTTCTTACTTCAAGCATTAATTAAAACATGAAATTTCATAATCTTGTATGAGCAAATAAACCATTACCATAATCATTTACAATGACAAAGTAAAAATCTACTTACTTGCACCAAGAATAATCATGTAAAACCATGCAAGATTGCCACAAAACTTCATAAAATTTGTCCAAGTGCCAAAAACAAGCCTTAAAAGAGTAGTGCCCTCCTTATTTAAGCCAATAACCCTTAGTAGGGCGAAAATTTCAGACCACCACTCTCCCAAGTGAGAGTTATGATAAAAAATGAATGTCACTTTATGTTTATTTATACCAAAATTTGACCTTTAATTATTGTAGGTCAAAATATCAGGGTCGACTGGGCCAATTTACTACAAAATTACATTTTTACCAAAATAAATTCAATTTGCATCTAAATAGGCCACCAAAGGTGACGTCATGCCCTCCTAGGGTGACGTTAGGCCTCAAGTGTGGGATGCTGGGCAAAGGAGATGAAACGTTGGGCCTTCAAAGGCCTCAAATTTTCCCACACGTGCCAAGAGCCTCATGAATGCCTCCAAGGTGACAACCCCTACTGACAAGTGACATCTAGGGTTGCAGAGGTGACTCCCAAGGCCTCCCAAGGAAAAGGTTCAGGTGGGAGGAGCATGAGACCTTAGGTCTAGGTCTTCCACAATGTCTCCAAAGGCAACGTCCTTCCTTCATCTGGTGCAAGCCTTCCTTCATTTGGTACAAGCCTTCATACTCTTCTTACCCCTGGCTACGGTTTCAACATCCATCTGTGGGCTTTGATCCCCCATGAAGGTCCGAGCTAATCATTCCCTCATGTGTACTTGTCCATCGGGGAAGGTCTTGCAGAAACAACAAGTACGCCCTCCAGGGGTTTATAAGTCACAAGGATCATAGCATGTAAATGACATCCAATAATTAAATTACCCAAACATGTGCATCAAACCCCCCTTAACCCCAAACAAATGCTCAAAGACGTTATGCAATTTGACAAGTTAGTTTTGGAGAGGGTCTCCTATTGGGCTAACCTCTTTTAAGTTTGGGGTGTTTCCCAGGTGGAATCTAGTCCAATTCATGTACGTGTATGAGGTGGCATGGGGTAAATATTTGGGCATGGGGTGCATGTGATGATAGGGAAATGTAGAGTCTTACCTGTGGGTGCCTTTGTGGAGGGTGAGCTGCACCTTGTCACAGATGCAATTGTTTCCTAGCCCATTCATTGCCTTTATTCTTAGCTTTATTTCTTTTGATCTTTTGCTCTTGTGCTTCAAGGGAATAGTTGAGGGCCACTGTCCTGGCTTGATGACCAGAGGTGACAACGTTATCCACAAACATTTCACGAAAATGAGAAGGCTGGCTCGTAATGAGACCCCCTTTCTCTTGGCTATGCCACCAAGAGCCACTACCCTGGTTTGGTGACCAGATGGGTGGTAATGTCATACCGCTACATGCCCATGGTCATAATAGGCCGACTCGTGATGAGACCTCCTATCTATCAATTAGTACCTTGAGTGTTTATGTTATCTTGTGGGTCCCCTTTTCTTTCTGAGAAGCTTTTCATTGCTTTCTCGAGGATCCCTGGGCGAAGCATCTCGAAGGTTTCAAAATTGGCTTTTAACTCTTGCCAACTACTTTTACCCTCTGGGCCTTTAGCCCCTTCTTCCCATGAGGTAAGGTACAACCCTTCATAGTGTAGCCAATCCTAATGCCCAAAAAGGAAAGGGGAGATGGAAGGAATAAAGATGGAAAGTGGTAAGTATGGAGGGAACGGACGATGACTCTTCAAAGATCCACCCAGTAGTAACCCATTATAAAGGAAAATCAACTTACTAGGGCACTGTGTCACCCTTCCAGGTTTGAACAAGCCAAAGAGCATAATTTCCAAGCAAACATCATGAAATGAAGAAGGATTCAAATACAACATGTTCAAGTGCTTCAAAAATCAAAGTGATACATACCATGATACCCAGACTCATTACCTCACGGAGAAAGACTCACTGCTACTTCAGGACCAGGCTGGTGTGATGGATACTGTTGCTAGTGATATGTGGACTGCACTGAAGAAAAGAGGGGCCCTTCGGGGCCATGCTTAAGTCGTCTGGCTCTCGGTACTCCATGTCTAGGACCCGTGGGCCTCAAGACATGATTTCCTTAGTTATCCCTAGGCTAGGGGATAACAGGGCCCTAGGTGTCATTTTCCTTCTTCTAGGACAACTAGATCAAGGATCAAAGGCTAAGATTAAAACCCTATGGTGCAAACACTTTTGGGCATTAGGTTCTTAACCCTAGCAAAGAATACTTTCACAAAACTTGGACAATAAAACTTGTGAAGGAGGGCGCACTATGTCAAGGCCACAAATAGGATGCGCATGAGATGGTGAGATAAAATAAGGCGCGTGAGTAAGTAAGGGGAACATGCATGGATGGGGAGTGTAATGAGATAAGAGGGAGGCACATGAGGATGAGGAGAACCCATGCACATGGAAAAGGGAGATAAGAGTAAGTAAACTCATGCATGGGATGAAAAAAGAGTGTGAGAGAGGATGTGTTATCACACAGTTTGTAGCTAGGTCAAAAGGCTGGAGGATAAAGGCCAAACTGGCGTAACATGAACCTTCCCCACCCAATGTCACCTCAATGGGGAGGTTCTTTCTATTTAGGGAGGTTAACCCAGGGGAGACGTCCCCGGTAACCTGGGGTTTGAAGAGGTTAAAGTATGAAAGTCAAGGAAAAGTTCCTCCTCACAGGTTACCACCAAAGTCGGAAGGTCCGGCTAATCAACCAATAAATGAAGTGTATGCCCAAATGAAAACACCTGCCTGGAACAAGACAACAACATTACAATATATATATGCAGGCTATAACTCAAAGGGTTAGTACTTCATGTGACTATCCGACAATTATATATAAGCAATGAAACAACAGATATTAATGAATTCAACGTTTTGTCAATATGGCAATGTAAGAGTATCAATTCACCAATAACTATTGAGATGATGCAGTAAACAACATATCCAATCATCTATTTACTCAATAAATGCCTTTAACCATCATCTAATTGCTTATTTTCAACATTTGCTGCGTCAAGATGAGATAACCAACTGTGACGCCAGCCTTAATTAGGGTTAGTTTGGTTAGTTAGGGTTTCAAAATTTAATGTTTTGAGAGTTGTTTTGGACACTTGGACTTCAACGTTGTGTGTCTAAGATCAGTGCCTGAGGGTATATGGAGTCATTCAAGGAGAGGACGCAAAGTTGAAGGAGCAATAGGCTAAAGACAAGAGGGAAGGGTTCTAGAGTGCTGCAATGGTAGGGCCCTAGAATCAAAACCCTAGGGGAAAGAGGCTCACTCCGGTGTTGCTTAAGCAAGGCCTCGTGCTCTTTCCTCCTTCTTTAGGTTAAACTTGGCTAAACGGCTAGCAAAGGAAAAGATTTAAAACAAGAAGATTCAATGAGGGAGAGTGTTGCAATGGCAAGGCTCTATCACTAAACCCTAGAAGATGGACAGCCCTAGGTGTAGATAACCTAGGCCTAGGACGTCACCCTCCTTTTAACCTTTAAAAGTCAAAGCTAGCTTAAGGGAGAAAGTGAGAAGAGTGTAGCAAAGGCTAGGCTCTTTCTTCCTTCATCAATGGCTGAAAATTTCTCTCTAAGGGGACATATGACAAGGACCTACTTGTGTGCTTGTCACCTAGGGTTTTAAAATCAACAAATTTATAAGTTAATGCAAGAATGCTAACCTACAACCATTCAATCAAGAAGTTTTGCAGGAAAAACACTTACATATCATGAAGAAAAGCATGTGCAAACCCTAGTTGTAAACTTTCCTCAAGAGAAATGCCAAAATATGCCAAGAAAAGCCTTCCATCAACAAGTGCGCCTCCTTTAAAAGACCAAATACCCAATAAGGGCGCAAAAATCAGACCTCACAAGTGTGAATTTGTTGTGTTATGTTCAAATGAGGGAAAAACATCCTCAATATATAGCATCTCATGACCTTTAATTTAAAATTAGGTCATTAAAAATAGTCGACAAGGCTAATAACCAAAATCACACTGTTTTTACATTAACTGCTAAGTAAATGACATAAATGATCCAAAAATGAGACGTCAAGCCCCTCTGAGAGAGACGTTAGGGCCTTTTGGGGCTAATCCAGCATCCAGAAGTCAGACGTTAGCCCTTTTAGGGGTCGTCCAAGCTGCCACACGTGCCAGCCATCCTATCAGACTGCCACACGCTCAAGATGACGTCCAAGCTTCCTGGGTGACGTCCTGGCCATCAAAAGGAAAACGTTCCATTTGAAGTGGGTCAACCTCCCTGGGCTGGGCTCAGCCAAAGTGTCCCGGGTGGAACATCCTTCTTCTTCTCATGTGCAAAGGCTCATCCAATCACTGTCTTGTCTCTGCCCCTGATGGGGTCCCAACAACCATCTGATGGGCTCTTCAGCCCCATGGAGGTCCGAACTAATCATCTCCCCATGTGTACC
>SNQJ01S0206912.1:0-14913 GCA_010110895.2 Picea sitchensis
GAGAAGGAAGGGACCCAAGTCCCCTTTCCCCTTTGTGTACCTCTGGATTTCACTAATCAGATCAGCCTATCTATTGGTGAACTTGTTCCATTGTCATTTGTTTTTAGTTTTTGTTTTTATGCTCATGTTGTTATTTAGTTTTTTCTTAATTCTTGTTCATACCTTTACTATTTTCTTTCTAACCTTTTGCATTACAGCTGTCATGCCTATCAGAGCCCAAGTAGGCATGTAAGTGCTCGCTTTTTGCTCACACATTGACGAAAAGAGCACGAACAAGGCCCTTCGATGAGAACCTTTCCCTTATTTTCCTGTATGTTTTGCTAATCCATTGGTGCCCTGCCACCAGTGAGTCATGACATGCCTGTAGTATCTTGGCCTTGAAGGTTGACTCAGGAACCAAGAATATTCAGCCCTTATAGTAGATGATGTCATCTATGACTCTGAAGTTATCATCCTATAATTGCCCGCCCATCAACTGAAAAAGAGAACTAATTTTTGGAATATTCCACCAAGAGGTGAGCCTTCCAGTCAACTGATATATCTATCATGGCATAAACTGATGACCTCTTGGATAAAGCATCTGAAATTATGTTGTTTTTCCCTTTGAAAAAATCATTGTCAAAGTCATAAGCTTGTATCTTGCTGACCCATTTCTGTTGCCTCTCATTTAATTCCTTCTGTTCCAAGAAGTACTTAAGACTGTTGTGATCTGATTCACCACGAATCTTGCATCTACCAAGTATTGCCTGAATCTTTCCAAAT
Organism: Picea sitchensis; assembly: GCA_010110895.2. Taxonomy (NCBI): domain Eukaryota; kingdom Viridiplantae; phylum Streptophyta; class Pinopsida; order Pinales; family Pinaceae; genus Picea; species Picea sitchensis. The sequence continues at coordinate 763 of SNQJ01S0206912.1, forward strand.
CGTGCATGATAGCCAGCATCTCCTTGTCGTAGATGGTGTAAAGTAGCTCAGGACCCCTAAGTTTTTGGCTCTCATAGGCTAGAGGGTGCCTATTTTGCATCAGTACAACCCCAATGCCTTCTCCGGAGGCATCACACTCCAATGTGAAGGGTTGGCCGAAATCAGGTAAGGCTAACACTGGGCATGTGCTCATTACTTTCTTCATCCTGTCAAATGTCGATTGGGCCTCTTCATTCCATATGAAGGCCCCTTTCTTACTTAGATCAATCAAAGTCGCACAAAATTGGGAGAACCCTTTGACGAATCTCCTGTAATAGCTTCAAATACCAAGAAACCCCCTCAAATCTGTAAGGGTTTCAGGTGTGGGCCACTCAACTATTGCTTGGATCTTCTCTTGATGTACCTGTACCCCCTTAAATCCCATAATGTGCCCCAAGTAGAGGACCTTTGTCATCCCAAACTGACATTTGGACTCCTTGGAATACAAGGATTGGCCCTCCATGATAGTTAAGATCTGTTCAACATCCTAAAGGTGTTCCTCCCACGTCTTGCTATAGATTAGCAAGTCATCAAAGAATACAAGAAGATGCTTCCTTAACTGTTTGTTGAAGACATGGGTCATACATGACTGAAATGTGGCTGGTGTATTGGCTAATCCAAATGGTATCACTAAGAATTCACAGTGGCCATAGTGACACCTAAAGGCAGTCTTAGGGATGTCCTCCTCCCTCATTTTGATTTGGTGGTAACCAGAGCGTAAGTCAATCTTTGTGAAATAAACAACCCCATGGAGCTTGTCCAATAGCTCATCAATCCTCGGAATGGGATACCGGTTTTTGATAGTCTTCTTGTTTAGGGCACTGAAGTCAATGCACATGCGCATGGTGCCATCCTTCTTCTTGACCAATACCACTAAGGAAGCAAAAGGGCTAGAACTTGGTCTAATGTGACCCATATCCAAGAGCTCTTTGATGGCCTTATCTATTTCGTCCTTGTACTTATTTGGGTGTCTGTAAGGCGTGGTGATGACTGGATTTTCCCCTTCCTCCAACTCAATGATATGCTCAAGTCCCTTGTCTGGTGGCACACGTGGTGGGATAGGTCCAAACACCTTACTGTGTTTGTCAATGATCCTCTGGATCTCTGGTGTGTAGTGAACCTTCCCCTTTTTGTCCACACGTGTCGAAATCTTGCACTCAGCAGCATACACAATCTCCTCTCTCCTGAAAAATGCCTCCATCCTCTTCGTTGTGACTACCCTAGCTGTGTTTTCTGTCATGCCTCTGAGGACTACCTTTCTTCCACTCTCCTCTGTGAAAGACATATCTATGGTTTTGTATTTGGTGGTTATAGGCCCCAACGTACTGAGCCACTGTACCCCAAGGATTATGTTTGTGTTTGGGTGGTCCATCACATAAACGTCCTACACCAAATCATTCCTACCCAGTGTAAGCTTCATCCCTGGAATGTACCTGTTACATGGCATGGTGCTTCCTCCTGCTACCTCCACCTTGAATCCTTCAAACTCAACTGTGGGTATATGCCTCCTCTGTAGCAATGCTGAGTCAATGAAGTTGTGAGAGGCTCCCCCATCAATGAGCACTGACACCTTTTTCCCACTTCAAGACTCCTCTCATCCTGAAGGTGTTGTACTTGGGCACCCCACTGATGGATGTCAGTGTAGCTCTCTCCTCTGCTGTACTACAGTGACCTGTAGCCTCCTCTTCTGCAGTTTCGGTGGTGTCTGCCTCCATGTTCTGGATGTGGCCAAAATCCTCATCCTCTTCATTATCTGATGTCACGTCAATGTAATGAACTTGGCCATGGCCCATACACTTGTGGGATGGGTTCCATGGCTCTTTTCATGTGTAGCATAGTTGTTTTCTTCTTAGCTCTCTTCTAGTGTTCTCATCCATCCTACCACTTCCCCTATCAAACCCCATTGGGTCTCTACCTCCTGGGTTCATTAGAGGTCTTTGGTCTCTCCCTCCCATGTTTAGAGGTGGTCTAGGCACAAATTTCAGTTTTGCAGCTGGACCTAGATCTCTCGTCCTCCAGATAGCATCCTGCAAGTTGGTAGGCTTAAAATCCTTAACCCAACCCTTCAAGGGTTCCATCAAACCCTTCAAGGGAGTGGTGATCTACCTCTTGATCCCGACATCTTTGCAAACTCTTTTTAGGTGTATTCTCCTCCATTATCTAACCTGAGTATATTGATCTTTCTTTCAGAGAGATTCTCTATCAAGGCTTTGAATTCCTTGAATTCACTGAACACTTCATCTTTTGATTTCAAAAAGTAAACCCAGGTTTTGCAAGAATAGTCATCAATAGAAGACACATAGTATACATANCATACATCTAAGTGAATGATCTCTAGGACTCCTTCTGCTTTAATGTCTCTCTTCAGAAAAGGGTTCTTGATGTTCTTTCCTTGTGCAAATCCGTTGCACACACCTTCATGGTCAACCTTGAATTCTGGTAGGCCTGTGACTGCCTTGCTTACATATGGTAATGCTTTGTAGTTGATGTGAGCTAGTCTTCTATGCCAAAGTTCACATGGATTCTCAATGGAATGGGTCAAGGCTTATTCTAAGTGACCCTTTAGCTTATACAAGACACCTTCTTCTTTTCCAATAACAATTGCTTCTTCCATGGTTTTTCCTTTGGAACACATAAGAAATTATCCATCTATGAAGGAAACTTTGAAGCCTTTCTTCTTTAAAGCTGAAATAGAAAGTAAAATCTTTGTCAAACCTAGTACATATAGTACATCCTTCATCTTCATTGGGGTCCCTGAATCAAGTTTGTAATTTGATTCTCCTACTCCTTTGATAGGGTATTGATAATCATCTCCAAGTGTAATTTTCTGGGGAAAATTCTTTTCTGTAAGGAAAGAGAGAATGTCTCTCTGACCTATCATGTTCTTGGAAGCACCACTGTCTATGAGCCAAGTGTCCTCACTAGGTGACATTGATCCTAAGAGGACATAGATTAAGACATAGACTTCAATATGTTCTTTTATCATCTTTGTGGGTGGCTCTTCATCTTCAATTGTATGGGCACGATGCCTCTTGTTTCTCTTCTAGTACTCTTCTCGTCTGGCTGGACAATTCTTAGCAATATGTCCCATCTTGTCACAATGGTAACATTGGTAGGATGAGAAATCTTTCTCTTCTTTAACCTTTCTGAAACTTTTGGAATCTCCTTGGAGGGTGAGATTCTTTATGTATGAATTTGTTTTGGGGGTGGGATTCCTTATGAGTTTCTTTCTATAACTAAGACCTCTTTCTTCCTCCTTTGGTATGAGTAGCTAGGGCTTGATATTCATCTCTTGATAGTAATGCTTCTTGGTTAGCTACTCTCGCTTCTTCTTGAATACATTCTTCCCAAAGACTGTCAAAGTTTAATTTCTCCCTTCTGGCACAAATAGTTTGGATGAATGCATCCCAAGGTCTTGTGAGACCATTAAGGGTTGTCATTATAAGTTCGTATTCATCTAGAGTATCACCAATTGGTTCTAGTTGTTCTTTGAATTGTGATATTCTAGAGAAGTATTCCTGAATTGTTTCTCCTTTCTGCACCTTGTACTTTTGAGTTGAGTTCTTAGATTCATCTTCTGATTGATGTTCTTTCCTTCATACAATCTGGTTAGGGCATCAAACATTTCTTTTGGAGTCTTCTTTGAAGCCACTTGAGGAATCAAGTGATCTTTAATAGAATCTGCAATGATTCTCTTGGCCCTAACTGTGTCCTTTTGGTGTTTTTCTTTAGCTGCAGCATCGGCAGGTTCTGGTACATCTTCTTTAATGAATCTTGCTAGGTCATTCTCTTCAAAAATGAGTGCAATCCTATACTTCTAGGCATGAAATTTTTCCACACCTTCTATCTTATCAACAAGCTTACTGCTTCCAAACATCTTTACCAGGAGCTAGGAAAATGACCAAAAATTGAAAATGCTCAGAATTTAATTTTGAACTTACCAGGAGGTGCGCTTGGCGGAGGCGAGTAGCCTGGTGCAGTTAGATTTTAGAAAATCCATTTTTTTCCCCTTCAAACTTGACCAGTGAAATTTTGGACTGGTACTGGTTCTGGTTTCCTGGTTTCCTGGTTTTCTAGTACTTCTGGTTTTTTGGTTTTATGGTACCAGTGAAAACTAGGGTTTCACTTTCCAGAAGTTCTATCCATTGAAAAAGTGTGTTGAAGGTGCCAAAGAGTTCCCTAGGCTAGGGCACACTTTTCTAGATGATTTTTAGGATGAAATTCCTCTTCAATAAAAAGCCCTAATTTTGTTGTATGGCAACAATGACGTTTTTCTTTATCCAATGAAAGATGCTCTCTTCAGCTTAGCTCTAAAACCATGTTAAGGTTTAAGATATTATTAGGTTTCTTTTCAATTTACTAGATAACCATAGCATAGATAGGATCACTGAGACAATGTTGCCAGAGCGTGAAGTGAAGCGGGAGCGTTTTTAGGAAGTGAAGCATCGAGAGCGTCATTTTCAAAAAATCCTTGGAAGCGAAGCGTCCCAGAAGTGTCTATTATATATATATATATATATATAATTTTTTATATATATTGCGTTTATATTAAAAAAAACATGCAGAAAGACAAATTAGCTGCAGAATGTATGAAAACATGCATATTTGTACATTGTAACATTAAAATGACATCCATAGTAGTAAGTAGTAGTACATCAACGATTAATCATTCGAGCATCAACCACCTAGAATCTAGCAATTACAAACTTACAAACCAACATACAAATTTTTAAGCCATATAATAGAAATTAGACCATTAAGTTATGGAATGAAATCAGTCATCTAGCAACTGTCAACAATAACATGAGTCATGACCAAATAGTTATGATTGCAAAATAGGCCATCTAGACTGAATTATGAAGATCGAAAGGTCCAAAACAATAAAGTTTAAACTGTGCTAGACTCTAGAGTCTAGTTTCTAAATGCTATGAATCTATCATCTATAGACTGACATGTAAAGTAACGAAAAAGGAGAAACATCAAACAATTATCCCATCCTCCTTCCACCAACACGATTGGCGTGTGTGCCTCCACGTGGTGGTAGTGGAGGATCCTGAGAAGGACGAAACTATGCAGAATGTATAGATGAATATGAAGCCCCTGTTGCTGGAGTCCTAAACAGAGGGACCAAGGATTGTGTAGTAGTTGGGGGTGGCATCTCAGTATGATCATCATCATCAAAAAGAGCATTCTTCATTTTTTCTAAAAGCATTACCCCATCCTCCAAATTATCCTCCTCTGGATGGTTGTCCCAATGCTTCAAGTTTTTATCCTGCTTTGCCTCCTCTCAGTAATGGGACAACAATAGCAAGTTGTAATGAACATAAACCAAGCTCTCTGCCCGGCCTGCATTCAAACTGTTTCTTTTGACGTTGTGGATGAAACTGTAGGTGCTCCAACAACTCTATGCAGAAGAAGTGTTCACCACTTGTGAAAGCACTCGTGTGGCGAAACATTGGAGTTGTGGGGTGCCACCACCATAAAAGTTCCACCACACAAGAGAACTCAAACTCCCTCGATCTCTTAAGGCATGGTTGGTCCCAAAGGCATCTTGGCCAAGCATGTACTGGCTCAATTGTTGTCGTATCTTATCACACTCCTCCTCGTTTGGGACCAATTTTTCTAATGATTTCATATAACCTGCAACAATTATAATTATCACATATAAAAATGAATTATGAATATAAACCATAAGTAGAAAATTGAATTGAACATAAACCATAAGTAGAAATTATTATAAATTAATTGTTTGAAAAAAATTCTCAGGAAGCTTGGCTAAAGCGTTCATGAAGCTTAACTGAAGCATTCAGGAAGCTTGGTGGAAGCGTTTAGGAAGCGAGCTTCGGAGCGAGCTTCGGAGTGCAAAGCTTCCTGATTGGAAAGAAGCGCATTTTTGAACCCCGAAGCACGCTTCCGAAATCCAAAAGCGCGCTTCCGGATTTCGGAAGCACGCTTCCTAGCCAGCGTCTTGAGCGAACTCACTTCGAGCGAGCTTCCGAGGCCGGAGCGGGGGGGGGGCGCTTTCGGTAACCATGCACTGAGAGAAACAAAATCACAAGATACACAACATTTATCCTGGGAAACCCTCATGGGGAAGAAAACCCAGCAAAAACTTCCTTAATATAGATAGCCAATACAATGCCAAGACAATAAACCAATTACTAGATATATCCTCTAATGAGCAATGTGTCTCTCTCTTCCTTCTTCTCCCAACTATAACTACCAGATTTGCGCACTGAGTGAGCGAATGAGTGAGTGATTAAATGAGGTGTTGGCTTCCTTTATTTATACAAACCGACAGGTGCTGAAAATGTGTCTCTTCACTGGGCAGGGCTGACTTTTCTTCTTAGTGGTTAAAACCACTTTAATTAGCTTGGGGGATGACTTCTCAATTTTCATAATATATTTAGGGTTTGACCAATCCACAAAAGGGGATTTGGTCAATTACAATGCCCGACATGATCAATCCACAAAAGGGGATTGATCTAATGAATAATAACTCAATAATAAATAGAATACTCTTTGCAGTTACAATATTTCAACACATACTACATGTCACATGGGTGCATATGGGACCCCGATATCATATTGATTCAGTTATTTCTTGAGGACAAGCAATATTTTAGCAAGGAGGAATGTAATGTCCCCATTTTTATTGTTGCTATGATACAAAGTGGGATGCTTGTTAGAGTAGCCAAATGGGGTTGTCAACAATTTTGGGAGATATTTAGGGGTTTTATTGGGCCCGAATTACATTGTTCATCATATTTCATCATCAATATCCATTCCACACAACTTGGCTTTGGTTCCGTTGCATTCCGACAATTTCCGTAATTTTAGTTATTATGGGTCATATTTTAATTAAATTCACTAAGAAGGTCATATTGGGCATAATACTTGGAGAAACCTCTTAGTGTAATAGCTCATCGGAATCGGGAGGAAGAGCACTATAGAATGAGATGGTGAGAAGTGACTTTCAATGGCCAAAGAATCCATAAGGATGGATAAATCACTTTTTAGAGGTAAAATGGTTAATTAATTAATAAAGTGACTTAATTAAGAAGTAATAAAATAATGTAAAAGTCACTTGGAGAGAAAAGGTGAACAAGGAGAATAAAAGAGAGATAGGGGACTATATTCTCTCACTATGTTGATTATCATTTTGATGTCTAGCTTCTTGCTAGAGATCCCATGCACTTGGGGGTTTTGAGGGTTTTGAATCAACAAACCCTAGAGATCAACTCGGTGGTGAAAGATCCCACCTTTATTGATCCAAGATTAGCCAAGGAGGTGAAAGATTCCTCCCTCACCATTCTACATCAGTTCAGAGTTACTTTAGCCAATATTTTAGCAAGAGGGGTGCACCAGTAAGGGATTTTCAGCAGGAGGGGCGCACTGGTTGGGGAAGACAAGTTCGATTTGCCTTAGAGAGGCTAGATCTTTAGTAGAATTCATTCTAGGAATGGTTGCTACCATCATAATGCCCTTTTGCATCAGTGAATGAGGGGATTCTTGAACAAATATATTCTATCACTCAGAGGGGGCGTATTTCTCTTCAGGAGGGCACACTGTTCTTAGTGGATCTTGTGAGTTGGAGCGGGAGATCACTCCCAATAGCTTGGAGGTTCATCAGAGGGTTTCTCTAACCCCCGATCTACAGTTTGGAATTGGGTTTCGGTTATTTGGATTTCATCCTCAAGGAGGCCAAATTCTTAGCCCGCTACAGCCAGGAAGGGTGCATTTCTGCCAGAGAAGTCATTATCCGCAGAAAGGGAAAAGGTTGGGTCTTGAATACCTATGGTATGCAGCTTGGGGAGGCTTTTGGAAGCCTGTATCTTAATCTTTATTTTTATTCTGGAGGCATTAGCAACTACACTCATTATTCTTCTATCTATGATTCAAATCTACCCTTCTATCGTATGGAGGTTATCTATTTATGATAAATAAAATCAGATCTGAGGTATTTAGGGCTATCTATTGTGTTGTATCTTGTTGTGTATCTATTGTTGTCATATATCTATCATTTAATTGCTGCAAACATAATACAACCTATCATCATGAACCCAAGAGCAACTCAAGAGGACAAACTATGCTAACTGTTTGACAAAATAACTCAACCAAAAAACATATAAAACCTCAATGTTCCAAGCAAATCTGTTTGGAAACATTACAAAGGATAACATTATTTTGCAGGTACATCATCTTTGGCAACCAATTACCCTCTCACAAGACTCTTTCCCAATCTTCATCTCTACGTTTGACCTTGACCTATAGGGTCATCTCTCATATCTTATCACTTTCCATCTCAATCCCCCTAGGGTCACCTGAGATTCCCCTCTTGTGGTGATTTTCATCATCATTAAGGTGAGGGGAGTGTTTATCTAAGGTGACAGTGGGTAAATACTGCCATAGTTGTCACACCTTTGTTTTTTGGGTTGGGCTTTGCCCAAGATACAATTTGTGTGATAACAGTGTCCACTTTGGATTCTAGATCCACTTTTCATGAATAGTTATAATTGTTATAGCGCAAGTTGTAGGTTGGGAAAATCCCTACCCAACCACAAGGCAAGTGCTACAACTTGGGAATCCCAATGAACCCAATGTCACCTCGATGTAGGTCCCACACTTTAAGGGTGACAAGGTCACTCTAGGGAGGCAATCCCAATGACCCTGGGGGGATTGAGATGGATGAAAAGGAATGAAGAGGAGTATCCCCCTAAAGTTCAATAAAGGAAAAGGAAAGTGGCTTTTATGACTTGTTTTTGGAAGGTTTTAAAGCTGCCAAGTCTTTGGGTACCTGAAAAGTGATTGTACCTGCCCGAGACACAAGAAAATCCAAGGTTGCATGTAGTATGTTAGGTGGAAAAGGAATTTAAGCTTGCTGTACCTAATTAAAAAAGTAATCAGAAATGTATATCAGCAATGAATTCAAGTAACTACTGCAATTTTAACCACTTAAAGCATCAAATATAGGTTGAGTTACAAGGCATTAAACATGTAGATAAATTCTCAATATTTTAGCGCAACTTTAGTGGTACTTAGATGGTTGTACATATAAGATTCCAGAGTACGTTTATGACAGCCAAGTGGCTGTAGCAGTGTTTTGATATAGCAACAAATTTTACCCCAAGTAATCAGCCAAAAGATTACCCAACAATAGCTAACATCAAATAGATTTATAAAAGCAACTTTCCAACTAATTCCAACAACAAAAGAGTGAGAAATCGAGCTTGAAAAAGAGATTTTTGTAGTGTCCCCAAGGCCGAGCCCTGTCATAAATCATGTTCTGAAAGGAATTGTAATTATGTTTTATAGGATGGTGAGCCAAGTTTTTATAAGCTGGTGGCTTATGTGTTTGTTAGGCCAGGGAGCCTAAGCGTTGAAGGCCAGGAGCCTGTTGTTGTATATGTAATCATGCAGAACAATTAATAAAAAATTGTAAACACCGCCAGGTGCAGACCGACCATGATGAATGAGTGAAGGGGGACTGATCTTCCACAGAGAAGGCAAGAGATTAGGGTTTGGAAGGTGGAAAAGGGGCTAAGTGTTAAGCCTAGGGGGGGCTTAAGCCTTGGGAATAATATTTTATTATTATTCCAAAGAACATGTGCATTTTATGTTGTTTATCCTAAGTTCCTGGCAAGGGGAAAACGTGCAAAGTGGATGCATGCTAATGGAACACATGCAGTTCTAAGGGTGACAAGTGTCAACCTTGGTGCATGTGAATAAACAACCAAGATGATCCATGAGAGGGTTCCTTTCCATTCTTCCCAATTTTCTGAACCGGACATCCCATCTGACCTCTGCAAAAGACACCTCGTACATCCACTGATCTATAAGCCTATGTGTTGATGATAAAAAAAAAGCCGAAACATCCTCTATCTGAGTATCGAGCCTATGCGTGGAGTCTTGTTCGAAGCCATATCCGTGAGTCCATTCGCCATTGTTGAACCAGTTGGAAAGCCCATGTCAGTTTTGCATGTTGATTGTTGTGGCCACGCAGTGCTAGACTGTGTGTGGCTTGTTGGCCAGTGGAGCAACACTCTCTCCAGGAGAGAGAGTGTACAGAGGAAGGAGAGAACTCCTGGAAGGAACCTTGTAGCTACCACAGAGCCCGGAGACTTCCGGTCCGGCTTGTTGCTGTATCCCAAGGCAAGGGAGGTTAGTAGTCAAAAGACTGTCCAGGTGACAGAGAAGGTGAATACTCCTGGGGTGGAAAAAACATATGGGGAGTGAGGGTCTGTAGGCAGTGAGCGTGAGAGGTTCCTGGGAGAGAATCCCATCCTTGTGGTTGTGTGTTGTTTCCCTGTAACCTCAACCTAGCCTAGGATTCCTTGTCTTGGGGTGGAGCTTAGTCCCAGCTCGGGGGTGACCCACTATTGAGTTGATGAGCAGTGCGGTCTAAGGCTGGGAGGTTCGTGGAAGGCCTGCACTTGGTTTGTGGAATGGCCACTGTTTCAAAGATAAGTACCAGATGATGCTTTAATTATGTTTTTGTATCTTGGTGTATTATAATTATCATGTATTCTACTGTGTATATGAAATGATGTTAAATAGTATTGATTGTTGATTATGGTAGTAAATCGTATGATTACTCTGTGTTGAATGTGTTTAACTTGTTTTGAATGCATGTGGTTAATTGTGAGTGAGAATGTTGTTATTCCGCGTAGTAACACCTACACAGTAGTGAGTGAAAAGTGGTGCTATAATGCATGTAGATTATATAATGCATGTGGATTATATAATGCCTGTATGAGTTATGAAAAAGGTGTGTATAGATTGGTAATAGAGAGCGATAAAAGCCTTGGCAATAAAAAGGCGCGCTACAATTTTGTTGCATCCCTAATGGTTGTACCATAAATTTGTAATAGAAATAAGTAATACTTAGCTAATTGAGATGCCCTAGGGGAAAAAACAAGCCTAGAACATCAAAGAAAGAAAGCAATTTGAACAAGTTGATTCCTTGTATTTTCATGTATCCCAATGCAACAATTGTGTTTCTCCAATGCAAATTAAAATATGATTAGTGCCTTACTATTGGGCTTATGGAGTCAATGAAATAGATGACTTGGATAAGCACTTGGGGGTGTACACCCTTGTATTTCCCAAGTGTAGCTATGTCAATCTAGGAGATTCCAAGAGGGTGTACGCCCTTGTAATTCTCTTGGCACAACCTTGAAAAATTATTTGACATTGAGAAGCAAAACTTGGATTAAAATGTTTGATCCACAAAGCCCTAGGGGTGTAAGCCCTTTTACTTCATAGAGTGACCTTGGAGGGTGTACGCTCTTGTAGTTCTCCAAGACAACTTATAAAAGTTGACCTTTCTTGAGCAAGAGAATAAACCTTGGGGAGGGTGTATTCCCTTATATTCCTACAAGGGTTCTAACCAACAATAAGTATGGAGAAAAGCAAGACAAAAGACAATAAATGCAGATTTTCCCTTACCAATTCCAAAAAAAAGGCTAGATAAAACCCTAATCTTCCAAGTTAAGTCCATCCACATGCATAAGAAAGTGTCTCCAAACATAGCACATCACTTTTAACCATCAATAGCAAACATAAACCATAAAAATTGCAAGAGAGAGATGAATTGCTCCAAAAATAGAGAAAATTTCAGCTAAGTATCATTCTCCACAAGGGAGAGCTATGTTTAAAATGAGATCTTATGATCTATATTTATACAAATGACACCAAGGTGACTTATCCACAAATTAAGGAGTAAAACACAAGATTAGGGGTCAACAACCCTAATCTTGCCCCCTTTCACAAATTCATTCATTTGAAATTCACTTTTGCACATAAGAAAACCATAATTTTAGAAGGATGGGTTGATATGCGGGTGAGGCTAGGTAAACAAGAATTGGAATAGATTCTTCTACTGTGTCTGGAACTGTCATTTATGCTAATGCTATTGAAATTGGTGCTTAAACTATTGGGTCGAAGGTAAAGGTGTAGGGCTAAGGACCAACTAAGCACTAAAATTGGTGATTATGAGACAAGGTCAATTGCTTATGCAACGGATGCTTCAACATGTGCTTCAACCGGATCTATAACTAGGATATCCGAAACCAGATAATTTGTTAGGGGTTACCTTGCTATTGACAGTGGTGGATTCGTACTTGGCTTTGTCCCTGCCTTTCTTGCATAAAATGAACCAAGTAAGTTTACCGGGAACTAGAGCCATTTTTGCTCGATTTAGGGAACAAAATTCCACTACACTCAAAGGTGCACCAGGAACCCATTTTCGATCAATTCACTAGCATAATTGAGTCCAATTCATTTGAAATTCACTTTTGCACATAAGAAAACCATAATTTTAGAAGGATGTCTCCCCTTTAGGGGACGTTTTGCCACTTTGAGGAAGTTGTTGGTGCTGGAGAAGCATGGGTAGGCCTCCAAAGGCCACATGTCAAGCATCAAAGCACTCTCACCATGGTGAAGACCCTCTTCTCCTCAAAACGTCCATGTGTCAAATGAGTGGCACCTCACCACCATGCCCTAGCCCCCAAGTATGACGTCAAGCTCAAAAACATGACGTTTTTCCCCTCTTGGGCAAATCGTTTGGCAGGTGAGAGCTGGGCTATGTCATCCAAGTCATCATCAAGACCTTCCAAGTCTGATCTCTCTCATCCGACATGCAGGCCCCTGGCATCCAACCTTTGGGCTTGTATCCCTATGGAAGCCCAAGCTAGGCTTGTTCTCCCAAAACTATCCACCAACTAGGTGCTGCAAAGACAAATGAGCACGCCCTCCAAGGATATCAAGTCATAACATAATGATAAGTGAATCCAATCAATAAATAATCCATCTAGGCATGTAGATCAAAAATCACTATATCAAACAATTAATTGCTCAAAGACACTATGCGACTTGCCAAGTTTGAATATGGGAGGGTTGACGAGGTGTCCTATTGGGTACATCTTTCCCTAGGTCAAGGAGAGCTTCCAAGAGGTCCCTCTCTAAGCCATGTAAAGTGTATGAGGTGGTTGGGGTCAACTTAATGGGCATAGGGCTCACGACATATAAGGGGTTGTAGTGTCTCATTCATGGGTGCCTTTGTAGAGGGTGTGTGGTACCTTCATCTGCAATACACTTTTTCCAAGCCCATTAATTTCCTTTTATCTTTATTCTTTGTATTTTCTTTCAATATAGCATAAGGAGAGATTGAAGGTCACTTCCATGGAGTGGTGACCAGATGATGGCAATGTCACCCACAAACACCCAGTGGAAATGAGAAGGTTGGCTCGTGATGAGACCCCCTTTCTCTCAGCCATGCAACTGAGAGACATTGCCCTAGTTTGGTGACTAGATGATGACAATGTCATACCACTAGATATTCATGCATGTGATAGATCAGCTCGTGAGACCTCCTATCCTTCAACTAACCTTTTAAGAATTCTTCATTATATTGTGGGTCCCCTTTACTCAAAGATAAGAATTTTATTGCTTTCTTGGGTGATCCCTGGGCAAAGCATCTTGAAGGTTTATATAAGGATTTTATCTCTTACCCAACATCAACCCCTCTGGGCCTTTATCCCCTTCTTCCCATAGAACGAGGGACAACCCCTTCTTGGGTCAATACACCCTAAAGTCCCAAGAGATAAGGAAATGGAGGGGAATAATGATGGAAAGTGGTAAGTATGGTTGAGAATGATACGATGGCCCATTAAAGGGAGTTCCTAGTAGCAAACCCATTCCCAAAAAAGACCACTTACTAGGGCACAATGTCTACCACCAAGGTGAAGCAAGGAAAAAGGAATAATGTCCAAGCATATATCATGAAATATAGAGCAATATAAGATACAACATAACCAAATGGATTGAATATTGAAATTATTCTCACCATAATACTGACTTGTACCTCATGGAGCAAGGCCCACTGCCTTCCGGAAGCCAGCTGATGTGGTGGATGTCGTCTGCAAAACTGTGACCATCTGTGGTGGTGAGTGGGTTTTCCATTTGTGCAAAGGGTATTGTTGGTCATGTATGTTAATGTTTATGCCATTATTATAGTTCTTTACATTTCAATAGATAAGAGCATCATAAGAACAAGATCACTGAGAAATACATATTCACAAGAGACACAACATTTATCCTGGGAAACCCTCT